>OY757545.1:3886380-3900549 GCA_963584105.1 Alviniconcha strummeri | reverse complement strand
GTAAACCAGGGACCTTGACCTTGAAGACAGTAAACCGGGCCTGTACAGGTGGTAAAATGTTTTTCTCTGCCTTGGAGGTCAATGCTACCTGGGAGTTAAGTACCTTGGCAGCAGAGAGCAAGTTTCCCTTGAATGCACAAGTGACTTTAGGCTGGACAGTGGCTAACCTAGGAAGCTGGAAATTTGAGGGTTGGTTTGTCTGTGGTGAGAGCTGCCATGCACGTGCATCACCAGATCAGAAAGACAAAAATAAAGCAAGCTTTAAACCTGATTTTTATTATATTATGACACAGTCATTGAACCAGCAAAAAAAAAAAAAAAGGCTGCAATAACAGTAGTGTTGAGAGAAAACAATTATTTGTCAACTTGTTTAAATGTTCAGTTTGGTCACAAGTTGTGCCACACATGTGCATCAGCAAATCCGAGGTGACAAAAACAAAGCAACACTTTAAACCAGATTTTATTACAAACAGCTTTTCCTACAAAGTAAGCTGACCAGCAAAGCAAAACACAGAGAAAGCTGCGGTACAAAAAGTTGACAGAAAACTATTTTGAGTCCTTCTGCTCCTCTAAATGATTAGTCTGATCACAAAAATTGCCCTAAAAGCAAACATTTACAGGCAGTGCAAACTGCTGCTGCAAGAACTGTAAAAATAAAATAAAATAAAAGGCAGAAAAACAGATCACGTCACTCCCATTCTAAAACAGCTTCACTGGCTTCCCATCCACAAACTTCTCACTGCCACATACTGATCAGTTCAAAAATACCCTTCTATACCTCTCTAATCTTTTCCATACACACACCCGCTTCTCGTGTTCTCATGATCAGCATCTAGATCTCTCCTTGATGTTCCCAGGCCCAGGGATTCTAAGGCAAAGTGGTACGGCAAGCGAGCCTTCAGGTCCGTCTCTCCCTCCCTCTGGAATGTCCTCTAGGGAGCACTACCTTCCGGGTAGAGTATCTGCCTTTGGCCCATGCATGCCATACTTTCAGTCTACTCCCTGGTGGGTGCCACTACCTTCAGGGCAGTGTGCTTACCCATCCATGCATACACGCCTTAATCTCTTTTCTGTGCAATGCCCTGGCTCACAATGCTACACCATCACACCAAATTTGGCTACAAAGAGGTCAAGTGGTCAGGAAGAAAACACCTGAACAAAGCCCAGATGAAACAAAGTGATTCAAATACTGTGCCCACCCCTCCCAGCTTCTGTAAAAGGGGTTGGAGGGAGACGGGAGGGAGGAAGAGAAGAATAGTAGAGCCAATATTCTCAAGCACAAAAAGAGAAGGGAAAAAAAAAACTCGGTCAAAATCAGTCAAAACGCTTTCTAGGGCATCACCTGAGGCATTAGACTGGTTCAAGTTGGCCTGAACTTGTGACTGAAAAACAAAACAAAGGGGAAAAAAAAGAGAACAAAAACTGTCACAAGGCAGCAAATCAATCAGAAACCATCGCAGAGTCTGTGACGCACACACACACACATTCATTTCAGGAAAATTCTGATCACCTGCGTCGTCAAAGTGGCTGAAGTTGGCCTCCTCCGTCAGCAGCGGTGGCTGATGCAACGACCCATTCAGCACCGGCTCCTTGAGGCTTTCCTGTAACACATACTACATAATCCAGGGTTGCCGGTCAGCACCCTGTGTTTCAGGTGCTAGCGTGACAGGAGACGTGGGGCTTCTGGCAATTCTTGAAGCTCAGCTGCAACAGCTGGATTACGGAGTACCGCCAGCATGCTGTGGCTATCATTTTCCACATCACTACTTGCACTGGTAATTAATAATAATTAATAGCTTTTGCAGAGTGCACTTCCAGTGGCTAGGACAGCATTGCTCTTTGTGCTTTACACAAAAGCTGGGGGTGGGGGGGGGGGGAGTTTACAGGGAGCACTATACCATTCTAGCACAGAAAGAGTTAGTTAGCTAGTAACTGGATTTTAACACCCTGTCAACCACATAGGATCACCAGCTCAGGACAATCAAACTCAGGCATAAGCCAAGTCACATTTCAAAACTCTACTCATATAGAAACCTTTTCTCAAGTCAATCCACAAAATCAGCATGTAAGGCTAGGACACGCTGGTATCATCGGCCATTCCATGTGATTTACCAACACCTGATTAAAGGTGGTTTTGTTCTTTAAATCTAAGGAATGGACAGAGCACGAAATAAAAAAATGTTATATAAATGCATAATGGCAACTTTAAGGAATGGACAAAACACGAAATTAAAAAATGTTATATAAATGCATAATGGCAAATACCAGTGCCATATGGCAGCAAGCTGCACATACCACCTACCACCTACCACGTACCACCTACCACATACCACCTACCACATACCACATACCACCTACCAACCAGCATCTCCTGGCAGCTCAACAAGAGCCATACGAAAAAGTCTAACTCTAACTCTTAACAAAAAAAGTTTGAGAGTTTTCTGGGGGGGAAAAGCCAGGAGAACTGACCATTAGCAGAAAAACTGACAAGACAGAAAAAGCCAGAGGACTACACAGAAAATCAAGAGAGGAGATAAGAAAGGGGGGCATCAAATGACAGCCCTGAGATTCCAGACAGGGAAAAGACATCCGACATCCCTGGCCTCCCTTTGGGGGACAAAAATAGACATAACTATGTAGTCATAATAATGCTGATAACAGCACATACTGTACACTTGTTTTAAAACACAGGCACTACAAACGACACACCTGACAATGTATTATAGAAAGATCTTTCAAACTTATGAACAATTACCATTCAAATCTCTACATTTTCAGGAGTATCTTTTTTAACCACCCAGCAGTGGAGTCACTCCACTGCTGGGTGGTTAAAAAAGATACTCCTGAAAATGTTAGCATACCTAATTCTCATACACCATCTACCCAGCTGTTCCTAGAAATTATGAATAAGAAGAATGGGGTTTTATGCAAATGAAAACAATTGCTTTGCTAATGTATTCAATACCACACTTAGCAATTACAGGCTCACTTGACGACAGCTGATAAGAAGTTCTAAATATGCACAGTTCCTCTCCTGATCCAATGATCCTACTGAGCACATGACTCATTCTTAATTCACACTAAACTTTCCTGTGCTCAAGCATCCATAAACTAAAGCATGGCTTTACTGATGTACATATAGTACTAAATGGAACACGCATCCTAGATATTTTTCTTTGTCGGCATATTGACAGAATTTGAAATTTACATTCCGTCTATGTTTGTTTTCAAATAAAAAATTTTTTTTAAAGAGTCTTGGTTTAACCCCATGACTGCCCCAGCCTGTTAAATTTCCAGGCTGAGGGATAATATTAATTTAGAAATAATTATTTCAAAACTGTTTTTCACAGCCCTGCCTATCCCCTCATCCGACGTTCTGTGTGTGTGTGTGTGTGTGTGTGTGTGTGTGTGTGTGTGTGTGTGTGTGTGTGTGTGTGTGTGTGTGTGTGTGTGTGTGTGTGTTAGTGTTATTGTAAAGCACCCTGTGCTGCCACCTTGTGTGGTAGATGGGCACTCTAGAAATCCTCTTTATTATTTTCAAGTGACGTCATGGCAGTGAAGGGGTTAACAATCTCTGATGACTCAAAATGTGGATAAACTATTGACTGCACAAGAAAATGTCAACACATTTAACCTACTTGTTGGTTCCACTTAAAAATCCACGCTTTGTAATAGTATCCCAGAACTCTGTATTTTTATCTACACAGTTTGTGCCATTACTGTTCATGTAAACAAGTTAAAGAATGACACTCTTAAGCAAACAATGAAGAAGAGTTTTAATCAATAAAAATAATAATTAAAAATTAAATGGAGGAAAATAAGTCTCTCTATGGCAAAATATTCTGGACTTAGACCGATGTTTTTAGATAATTATTAAGTATCATTCAAATATCACACATCAGGTTCAGACATCATGGAGTTCGTTTATTTCATGCTTTCAGTTTATAAGTCAACAGGAATTAAAAAAATCTTTATAAGTAAGTAATCTGTCAACAATTGCTCAGTCAACCATTACAGTTATCTCAGGGTGTTACACATTTTGTCGATACACAATAACTGTTGAAAATATGTCCACCAGGATCCCATCCTTCCCCCCCTCCCCCACCCCCCCGACACAAAACGCAGCGCATGGCAAACACGCTGGGTCTGAAGGTGACCGCAGAAAGCAAGAACTATATAAGAAGAGCTGTGTTGTAGATAAATGCAGGAGAATGGCCGGTTAGGTAGAAGTAAGCTGTAAGAAGGGAGCTGAAAATGGAGGTACTGTGGAGAGAGTTTTTGGAATGAAATATAGTTGAAAGGGCTGGTAGACAGAAACTAGACGTAAGACAAGAGTGAAAGGGGTGGAGCAGCTTGGTGTAAACACCCCCTGCATGAGAAGCCAGCTCCATGGGGGCCCTTTATCATAAAAAAAATAATACACATAAAAGGACACACTGAGCCACTAAATTTAGAAGTTCTTAATAAAATAATATTAAAAAATCCCATGAAACAGACAATGTGTATTTCCTGTACACAGGTCTACCCCTTGTTCTCGAAACATCAGATTCCAAAGTATTAACTCTGACCATTTATTTTTTATTTTTTATAAATTACCCAATAAAACATGCCTTGGAAATGATTCAAGTATTTTACACAACATTTTTTTTCTTTCTTCTTCTTCTTCACAGAATGACTGATGGCACTCCTCACATGATGAAATTCCATCTAGAATTCTATCTAGGGATGAAAAACTCTGATGCCTAGTGGTGGGAAGACGAAGGTAAGGAGAGAGAGGGAGGGAGCAATGTCTTTGGTCTGTTACCAGGAATGGGTATGGGTCTGAGTGCGGGTTGTTTTCTATTTCCTGGATGTTTGTGCACAAGGTGGTGGTGGTGGGATTGGAGGGAAACACACTACGGTAATAATTTGCATGCAAGTTAACATGGGGGTTGGAGTCAGAGGGAAGCACACTCTGTGTGTGTGTGTGTGTGTGTGTGTGTGTGTGTGTGTGTGTGTGTGTGTGTGTGTGTGTGTGTGTGTGCTTGTGTGTGCACAGGTGTGCAACCATGTGTGTGTGTGTGTGTGTGTGTGTGTGTGTGTGTGTGTGTGTGTGTGTGTGTGTGTGTGTGTGTGTGTCTGTCTGTCTGTGTGAGTGAGTGAATGGAAAAGTGAGTGAGAGTGAAAAAGTTAAAACAAGACAGAGAGACACAGAGAGAGAAGGAGAGTAATTCTTGGATTTTAAAAGTGTGTGTGCGTGTGTGTGTGTGTGTGTGTGTGTGTGTGTGTGTGTGTGTGTGTGTGTGTGTGTGTGTGTGATGTGTACACGTTTGTGAATGAATGAAAGAAAAATGTGTGTGTGCATGCACACGTATGTATGCACATGTTTTTTTTGGGGGTGGGGGTGGGGGGGTGCATGTGTACTGTGTGCATGCCTGGTTCCCTGTCAATTGACTAATGATCAGTTTGTAGACTGACACGTTATATTACGACAGCATAAAACAATCCCAAATGCCCTAACATCCCTTCTAAACACACCATAACACTTCATTAACAGATGGCTGGGATAAAGATATTCACGAAAGAATCAGCAGGCTTACAACCAGCTTGTGAATAGATATGTCTTGCAGGCAACTGTAAAACCGGGAGAGGAATCAGCAGGGCAGTGAATGTGAGGCAAAATGAACAGACAGACAGGACAGGATTATGGGATGGAGAAACACTGACCGCCAAAAGGGGAAGTCACCCAGAAAACTATGTACACAAACACATCTAACACTGACATCTGGTGCAGAAGTCAGTCAAGACAAAAAAAAAAGCTGATGTCACATACCAAATTTTTACTGTAGGATTTCTTCAAACAAAAAATCATAACATATATATATATAAAATCACTCAAAACCTTGTCGGATCCTCTTCTATTTCAGAGTTCCAGTAAAGGTACACATTTTTCTTTTTAAACTGAAGCTTTAATATATAACATCTTCAGAATATATTCAGTTACAAATCCCACTGAACCTCACAATCACAGTATAATGCCACCAATGAAAAGTAAGCGCTGCCCATGTCAACAGATACACCCCTAATGCGCAGTTACACACATTAAAAAAAAAAGAAGAAGATAGGATAGTGCATAATATGCTAGCATGATGCTATGAAGCTGGAGTCTGGTTGGCATTTCTTTAATCATATAATCCTGAGCTTTAACAAGGAAAGGACGGGAGGCATGCTGTGACCCTGTTATCAAGCAAAATCAAGTTATCAGTTCGAATCTGAGGTTCACTGGCATAACATTAAAGCAACAACGAAAAGGGAGAGCAAATTCTCAATCAACTCACAGTCACAAGGGGAAAAGCACAACTTTCATTTTCCTTTTTACTCTCCTGTGACATTGAAAACTGGTCAAGGTCACCAAACTTGGTGTGAATGCATGAAAGCTCAACAGAAGTTATCACAAGGCAACTGCAATAAATTGGCTTGAACAGAATTATAGTTAAATGCTCAATTTGCTTGAATACAACACAACTTTATTGTCTCAGTGTAGAGAAATTTGATTTCTGGCTCATCATTTACATAAAAACATTCAATAAAATTAACAATAAAACATCAACAACTCAATGAAACACAGAGCTAAAAACCACTCAAATACAAGGAAAATACTTAACGATAACAATGTACACACACACATGCATGCACAGAATCAGAGTTATATGCCAACATTACTTCTTTCTTTCTTTTTTTTTTTTTTTTTTTTCTCAGTCAGGGAATGAGATATTTATCTCACTGAATACAAGCTAAGTTGCTAAAAAATACCATGTTCATGATCGCATCCTTACATGAACCAACCATACAAAGTTTGAACTGAGTTTGCTAAGAAGTTGTCAAGTGAGAGTTTCATCTTTCATAGACAAATGGGACAGTCTCCCATGGATTCTGAGAGAGAAGGTACTTCCTCAACAGTCTTCTGCTGACACTTGAAAATGCATTCCTCAACAGTCTTCCGCTGATGCCTGAAAACTCATAGTACTTCCTCAACACTCTTCCGCTGATGCCTGAAAACTCATAGTACTTCCTCAACAATCTTCTGCTGACACCTGAAAACTCATAGCACTTCTTCAACAGTCTTCCGCTGATGCCTGAAAACTCATAGTACTTCCTCCGCTGATGCCTGAAAACTCATAGTACTTCCTCAACAGTCTTCTGCTGATGCCTGAAAACTCATAGCACTTCCTCAGCAGTCATCCGCTGATGCCTGAAAACTCACAGTACTTCCTCCACTGATGCCTGAAAACTCATAGTACTTCCTCAACAGTCTTCCGCTGACACCTGAAAACTAATAGCACTTCCTCAGCAGCCATCTGCTGATGCCTGAAAACTCATAGTACTTCCTCCGCTGATGCCTGAAAACTCATAGTACTTTCTCAACAGTCTTCTGCTGACACCTGAAAACTCATAGTACTTCCTCAACGGTCTTCTGCTGTCACCTGAAAAATCATTTGTTCTCAGCTGGGTGCTGAACTGATGCAATGACTGACACCTCCCTCCCCCACCAGTGTGCCGGTTTGGCCTCGCAGTAAGGCGTTCGGCTAGTAAGCAGAAGGACCTCAGTTTGATTCTGTTTTGCCTCTCCTCTCTCTTCAAAAGGTTGTGGTTTACGGACACTGTCTCTGCGACTTTGCCCCTCACAATTAATGAAACATTAAAGGGGCTCTCATCACTGCCCATCTAAATGTATGCGCCATTCTGGCTGCATCAGTGCAGTGTTAGCTATTGTCTCCCTCTTCCCCCTACTTCCTGGGATCTCCATCCCCACCAGTACCTCTTCGAAGACAGTTCGGCATTAAACAAGCTTAACCACCCCCCTCCCCCTTCAGTTTTTCTTCTTCTACATCCGTTGGGCTTTTGTTCTTCTTGCTGTGTCTGACAACACTACTGAACCATAAGCAAGGTTTGTGCATGGCTTGTAATAAGATAAAACGCAAATCCTGTTGTGCAAAGTCTGGCGAAGGGGTAGAAGCTGACCACCGATCGGCTAGTCAGTTTACACCGTCACCTGGTTGTCACTCATTGTTTACCGCGAAGTCTCAACCAATCGAAAATGAGAGCAGAAGCTGCCATTGCCGAGGATAAGACGGAGGTTTTCATCGCCCTGTGGGAAGCATTAGCAGATGCTGTTGGACCCACCCGATGCCCGTTGCAAGAACAGAATTAAAAGAAAAGATGCGCTTCTGCGGCAAATCACTAAAGACTTCGGGAATGGGTAGTCTGCTGTTTTCACAGTAAGACCAGAAGTGACCAAAGACATAGCCGACAACTGGACCTGTGCCAAACTGGTGAAGTTACACCAGGAGCAACTATCACACTCCTGTGCTGTGACCACATGGACGTCAGCACTAAAGCACAGGGCAGTGGAGTCCATCAGGCAAAGTGTGAATTAGCTCACACAAAATAGCCGACAACTGGACCTGTGACAAACTGGTGAAGTTACACCAAGAGCAACTATAACGCTCCTGTGACCGCATGGACATCAGCACTAAAGCACAGGGCAGTGGAGTCCATCAAGCAAAGTGTGAATTATCTCACACAAAATCTCTCAGAAAAAAGCAGGTGTTAATCTTTTTGTCACTGACATCTTCCGGAACACTCATTATTACATGACTTGCACACTGTTGTTTCATGTGGGGTGGAAAAACGAAAAGAACAATCGCAGTGCCATATTAAAAGCATTTGCTGTCATTCGTGATGACATGCACATATACAGTTCCAAGTGGCTTATAAATTCAAAACCCCATACCTTTGAGATCTGTAGCATAACAATGGCATGCTTGATGGCTTCAATCATGGCCTGAAAGACAAAATAAACATAAATTTTAAAGTAGCTGCCATCTCAACTTTGGGTTAAAAACAAAACAAAAACAAGAACCATTTTGGTGTATAGATGGAAAGTATAAATCAACCTTATTTAAACTGACAGGCCAATGACGTTTTCAAAAACTGCATTTTTCATGTGTGAGCAGTGTGTGTGTGAGTGTGTGTGTGTGTGTGTGTGTATGACTGTGTATGTGTTTGTGTGTGTTAGAATGAAAGAGTGTGTGTGTGTGTGAGTGAAAGAGAGTGAGTGTGTGTGTGTGTGTGTGTGTGTGTGTGTGTGTGTGTGTGTGTGTGTGTGTGTGTGAGAGAGAGAGAGAGAGAGAGAGAGAGAGAGAGAGAGAGAGAGAGAGAGAATGTGCATGTGTGTGTGTGAGAGAGTGTGCATGCATCTGCCTCTCTGTCTACCCGATTGCCTGTGTCTGTAAATACCTTTCTGTCTGTGTCTCTTCATATACCTTTCTGTCTGTGTCTCTTCATAATGTCATGCTCTCACAAAACAACACCAACAACAAGAAGCAACAGATGTAATCCAATGAATGACTCACATCAGCTGTAACATTGATGACACTGTAGCTCTCCTTTGTTGCCACATCAGGACACGCATTGATCCTCTTCTGAACAGCCTGAAAAAAATCAACACACTGGCAAAATAACTTCACAGCCTGAACCCTGAGTGTCGAAATTAATGACGCGTTTATACCAGTGTATGTGAACAGGACAAAACGCTGTGAATGTCTGAATCTGTATGCACCAACAAGACCAAAAAAAACTAAACTTTTAAAATCAGTTTGTTGCTACAAACACCTATGAAAATGATATTTGCTTTAAAAGTACACACACACACACACACACACACACACACACACACACACACACACACACACACAGAGAAAGCTGCATCTGTAAAAATCTAAACACCCACCGCAAAGGTAAAGATGTTGCAAACTAAACTGACCTCATTCTGCTCAATCAGCAACTGAAGGTAAGCATCAGTCTCCATCAACTTGTGTTCAAACTCCTCCGGGCTGACCAGCTGACCCCTCTGGCGCTGCAGAAAAAAATGAAAACAATCCTTGATAACAAATGATCGAGTTTCAACCTTAAAGATTAGGCCTTGGCCATCATCTGCAATGCAAAGTGTGCCCAATTTCTAAACAACTGTGTTCAAACGCACATCCACATCCAGTGATCCATGCATTTGTATTCAACCTGGCTGTTGACTGGCATATTATAATTGTATTTTATTATAATTTTTATGTATTATGCTGCCCTTGTGTTCTGGTCCCCTAAAAAATTAAAGGGGAATCACGCTGCCTTTGTCTTTCTGTCCTCTAAAAAATTAAAGGGGAATCATGCTGCCTTTGTCTTCTGGTCCTCTAAAAAACTAAAAGGGATTCATGCTGCCTTCGTCGTCTGGTCCTCTAAAAATTTTTACAGAGGAATCAAACCAATGACACAAGTTGGCCTCAACTGAAAACACAGGAAATATGCAAATATTTTTATCTGATGTTTTCATTTGGTTGTTCTGTTAATAGTTACTCAGTTAGACAAAAGAGGTACTGATTTCTGAAGTCCTCAAGGTGCAGCCATGTTGGTTTGCTTTTCACTAATAAAGAGCAGAAAAAGGTTGCCTTGTGACATATTTGATGCTTTTACCACAAATGCCAGCCTTGTTTATGACATTGCTGATACGGATTGCTGGGTACCAACGTTGATTTTTAACACACAGGATGAGAAATCAGGTGAAAAGCTGCTGTGTGTCTATTCCATCATTTGGGCCCCACATACTTTTTCAGTTCAGTTCCCCTTTAAGGGTTCACCACATTAATGCAAATAAAGGCAAAGGAATTAAATATCCCTACTATTAGTACCAAACTAACATGAGAGCCAACGCAGAAAGATTTACTCAAATACATAAAACAACCATAAACCAGAGACTGAGCCCAATAAGACACCAAGAGAGAGGAAAGTTGATACACTCACATCTACAGAAGCCATATTTTGTCGTTCAATGGCTCTTTCCAAAGCATCGATCCATCGCTCCCTCTCATCGCTGTCTCGAGCTAGTAAAAAAAGATCAAAACACACTAAAGTTCAAAAGAATCCTTTCTTCCTCTTGTTTTGGTTTGGTTTATATTGGATGGAATAAAACTCTGCTCATTTTTGAGGTACATCCTTTTTTCAGGGGATGCAAAGACAAATGAACAGTTAAAACATAACAAGTTTTATTCCATTCAATATAATTATAAACCACACCAAAACAACAAGAAGAAACAATGAGAAGAATGCCCCCACTTTCTGTCTGGGAGGGGGGGGGGGGGTGGAACTGCTTAGCCTGTGATTAGATAAAATATGAGGTGTGAGTATAATGCATGAGACTGATGTATCATGTCAAATTTGTTCTCTTAAAAATAAAAAGGTTTCAGGAATAACACACACACGCACGTATGCACACGCACATGCGCACGTGAACACACACACACACAATACTGATAGGAGGAAAATAACCAAAAAATGAATAAGTAATTTGGTGCTTTACAGATTTGCACCCAGTCAGGGCAATCTCCCCCCCCCCCCCCCCCCCCCTTCCAAAAAAGAGAGACAAAAAAAAAAAAAAATGAAAAACAGACTGCAGTGTTCTCTACAATATAACTGAATTTAAAAGCGTTTTGTCTTTGCCAAGAAACAGCACCCTTTCTGAAGTAAGGTATGAGCCATTCTCACACTCAAGCATTTCTGTAGTTGATTCATGTAGATGTTAATACAGAACTATCACTCATACAGAACTATCAGTTTTATAAATTTATGGAACTTTATGCTGCTCCCATCAATAATGATGCAATCATTACATATAATTACATACCCGTCAACCCATACAGTTTACCAGTACAAAATATATTTTTTTCATTATTTTAGGGGGATATGGCCATACTGGAAAATGGATACAGGAAAACATTATTTACATGAGATTTTGTTGTTGTTTTAAACAGAGTGGATACAGGAAAACATTATTTACATGAGATTTTGATGTTGTTTTAAACAGAGCAAAAAGATTGCAAAACTGTCAAACAAGCAGCTGATGAACGCCATCACCAAATACATACTGGCTGTCCTGGTGCAATAAGCTAAGAAATCTCATCAACATTGCTTCTTCCTTCCACTGCCACACATGCAGATTGGAATTCAAAATGCTGCTGGTACCAGCGAAAAAACAAAAGACCCCAGCCCACATAAGGGAAATACAGGTTCACAAACTTTGGACTAAGGTTTACTCCCAACAGGGGTTGACAGCTATGTAATTATAAATATAATGCACAACTGTATGACAAATATGAAACAAGAGTTTTTGATGCTTTAGCAACAAATCTATGAGTATGAATTAAAATAACGGTACATTTAAAGCAGCCAAATGCCAAAGATAGTTTACCTTGAAAGTGGAAAGTTTTCTGGTCAACTGTGATAGTGAAAGTACTGTCATCTTCATCATCAATTCCAATGATAGCACCCTGAAATGAAACTTCATTATAGTACATTCAGCAAATTCACCACAAGAAATTTTTCGTAAAACATGTTATTGTTATCATCAATCATGTTAAACATGAACTGATTTAAAAAAAAGAAAAATGTATTTACTTGAATAATTCCACTCTGGGTTTCATAAAACACTTTTAAAAGCATGAACTGAATTTAATACTATAAATATATTTTTATTACCTCTATTTAATTAGCATTTTTATAATTTTCAAAATAAATCCAAATGTTACACTTTAGAAACACACTCACACTGTCACAGACCTAGAAGATCATTTAATTAGATAAATTACATATGGTTCTCAACCAATGATTTCTTGGTCATCCTAACATTGTAACACTAACAGTAAGCCAGTTTTTCAGTTTCAGTTTTCCTCTACTCAACCTTCTTCAATAAGTTCATCAAGTTTCATTGCATTAAATACTATGATAATTAGAATTCAGACGCCAACTGAAAACAATTTAAAAACAAAGAGACAAAGCCCACTTTCAACTCACTTTCAGTCTAACATATCCTCGGCGGGAGCCTTTCATCATCTTTTCTTTAGACTGATGAGAGAAAAATAAAACGACAGTCGGCAGAATTCAATCACATGATACAAGTTTCAAGTTTCTTCTGTTATGGTTACACACATACACAGTCACACACACACACACACACACACACACACACACACACACACACACACACACACACACACATAGACACACACACTCTCTCTCTCTCTGTCCTTTTACTGTGTTCACTGCCAGATAGTGAGATTAAAATATCAAGGTGTGCTGTAGCCTTACAAATTTTCTCAAATCAACAAAAATGAGGCTGAACATCACTGATCTGTGTCATATCTGATGGGTGTGTTACACAAGTTACAGCATTAAGGTTTCTGGCATAAATAAATGCAACAGTGAGGGACAACACACTGGTTTAGCAGCCCTTACTAGCTGCAATGACAGTTTTCAAACTGTTCACAGAGTCAGCATGAACTGTAATGTTGATATATTGTGACTGAATATTGTAACCATTGCAGTCCAAAGCCATCTGCACAAAGAAGGGTGTTTTGTGTTTCTTGCACATGTATCAATTATTATAGTATATGAATTATGATACTGAACAACCTGGTTTCTGAGGAGTTAGCAACTGGTTTGCTGGTATGCCCAGCACCAGCCTTTCAACTACCCAGGCATTACGGTCCTGGAGGGTGTTAATTTTTCTGTACAGGAGGCAGTAATCTTGGATGAGGCAGACTCTGCATGACTTGATGCTGATCATTGATGTGAGACTGACAGAGGATAGAAGCTACACACTTGGGTCCAAGTACACAAGCCTTTGGTACATCTGACAGCACATATTAATCTCAAACTGAGCGGAACTGGTCAATAAAATAACTTGTACTGTAACTGTAATATCTTTAAATCAGTAAATGTATCACATCTTCAACACTTTGACATTATGACAATGACATCAACAGGTACAAATATTCAAAACGTTTTGGAACATTGGGGCGCTATTGTTTCTTATTCAACGCCTCCACCTCCCCCCTCCGAAAAACATGTCAAAGTTATTCATCGGGCTACCGTAAGTCCACAAATTGTTATCAACAACATGACTTAAATATCAAGTAGGCGTGTCAGGTTTTGATGCCTTCTCAACGTCATACTCTCGATTACTTCATTGTAGTTTCGTCTATGCGGAATTGAGTAAATGATATATATGACACCGAATGAACTTACCGTGTAGTAAGACAAAATGCCGGAACCGCTGTCTAAAACAAACCAGCGATACTGCCA
>OY757545.1:3832695-3886180 GCA_963584105.1 Alviniconcha strummeri | reverse complement strand
TCCTCACATGATGAAATTCCATCTAGGGATGAAAAACTCTGATGCCTAGTGGTGGGAAGACGAAGGTAAGGAGAGAGAGGGAGGGAGCAATGTCTTTGGTCTGTTACCAGGAATGGTATGGGTCTGAGTGCGGGTTGTTTTCTATTTCCTGGATGTTTGTGCACAAGGTGGTGGTGGTGGGATTGGAGGGAAACACACTACGGTAATAATTTGCATGCAAGTTAACATGGGGGTTGGAGTCAGAGGGAAGCACACTGTGTGTGTGTGTGTGTGTGTGTGTGTGTGTGTGTGTGTGTGTGTGTGTGTGTGTGTGTGTGTGTGTGTGTGTGTGTGCTTGTGTGTGCACAGGTGTGCAACCATGTGGTGTGTGTGTGTGTGTGTGTGTGTGTGTGTGTGTGTGTGTGATGTGTACACGTTTGTGAATGAATGAAAGAAAAATGTGTGTGTGCATGCACACGTATGCATGCACATGTTTTTTTGGGGGGTGGGGGGGGGGGGTGCATGTGTACTGTGTGCATGCCTGGTTCCCTGTCAATTGACTAATGATCAGTTTGTAGACTGACACGTTATATTACGACAGCATAAAACAATCCAAATGCCCTAACATCCCTTCTAAACACACCATAACACTTCATTAACAGATGGCTGGGATAAAGATATTCACGAAAGAATCAGCAGGCTTACAACCAGCTTGTGAATAGATATGTCTTGCAGGCAACTGTAAAACCGGAGAGGAATCAGCAGGGCAGTGAATGTGAGGCAAAATGAACAGACAGACAGGACAGGATTATGGGATGGAGAAACACTGACCGCCAAAGGGGAAGTCACCCAGAAAACTATGTTCACAAACACATCTAACACTGACATCTGGTGCAGAAGTCAGTCAAGACAAAAAAAAAGCTGATGTCACATACCAAATTTTTACTGTAGGATTTCTTCAAACAAAAAATCATAACATATATATATAAAATCACTCAAAACCTTGTCGGATCCTCTTCTATTTCAGAGTTCCAGTAAAGGTACACATTTTTCTTTTAAACTGAAGCTTTAATATATAACATCTTCAGAATATATTCAGTTACAAATCCCACTGAACCTCACAATCACAGTATAATGCCACCAATGAAAAGTAAGCACTGCCCATGTCAACAGATACACCCCTAATGCGCAGTTACACACATTAAAAAAAAGAAGAAGATAGGATAGTGCATAATATGCTAGCATGATGCTATGAAGCTGGAGTCTGGTTGGCATTTCTTTAATCATATGAATCCTGTGCTTTAACAAGAAAGGACGGGAGGGCATGCTGTGACCCTGTTATCAAGCAAAATCAAGTTATCAGTTGAATCCGAGGTTCACTGGCATAACATTAAAGCAACAATGAAAAGGGAGAGCAAATTCTCAATCAACTCACAGTCACAAGGGGAAAAGCACAACTTTCATTTTCCTTTTTACTCTCCTGTGACATTGAAAACTGGTCAAGGTCACCAAACTTGGTGTGAATGCATGAAAGCTCAACAGAAGTTATCACAAGGCAACTGCAATAAATTGGCTTGAACAGAATTATAGTTAAATGCTCAATTTGCTTGAATACAACACAACTTTATTGTCTCAGTGTAGAGAAATTTGATTTCTGGCTCATCATTTACATAAAAACATGCAATAAAATTAACAATAAAACATCAACAACTCAATGAAACACAGAGCTAAAAACCACTCAAATACAAGGAAAATACTTAACGATAACAATGTACACACACACATGCATGCACAGAATCAGAGTTATATGCCAACATTACTTCTTTCTTTCTTTCTTTTTTTTTTTTTTTTCAGTCAGGGAATGAGATATTTATCTCACTGAATACAAGCTAAGTTGCTAAAAATACCATGTTCATGATCGCATCCTTACATGAACCAACCATACAAAGTTTGAACTGAGTTTGCTAAGAAGTTGTCAAGTGAGAGTTTCATCTTTCATAGACAAATGGGACAGTCTCCCATGGATTCTGAGAGAGAAGGTACTTCCTCAACAGTCTTCTGCTGACACTTGAAAATGCATTCCTCAACAGTCTTCCGCTGATGCCTGAAAACTCATAGTACTTCCTCAACACTCTTCCGCTGATGCCTGAAAACTCATAGTACTTCCTCAACAATCTTCTGCTGACACCTGAAAACTCATAGCACTTCTTCAACAGTCTTCCGCTGATGCCTGAAAACTAATAGTACTTCCTCCGCTGATGCCTGAAAACTCATAGTACTTCCTCAACAGTCCTTCTGCTGATGCCTGAAAACTCATAGCACTTCCTCAGCAGTCATCCGCTGATGCCTGAAAACTCATAGTACTTCCTCCACTGATGCCTGAAAACTCATAGTACTTCCTCAACAGTCTTCCGCTGACACCTGAAAACTAATAGCACTTCCTCAGCAGCCATCTGCTGATGCCTGAAAACTCATAGTACTTCCTCCGCTGATGCCTGAAAACTCATAGTACTTCCTCAACAGTCTTCCGCTGATGCCTGAAAACTCATAGTAGTTCATCAACAGTCTTCTGCTTATGCCTGAAAACTCATAGTACTTTCTCAACAGTATTCTGCTGACACCTGAAAACTCATAGTACTTCCTCAACGGTCTTCTGCTGTCACCTGAAAAATCATTTGTTCTCAGCTGGGTGCTGAACTGATGCAATGACTGACACCTCCCTCCCCCACCAGTGTGCCGGTTTGGCCTCGCAGTAAGGCGTTCGGCTAGTAAGCAGAAGGACCTCAGTTTGATTCTGTTTTGCCTCTCCTCTCTCTTCAAAAGGTTGTGGTTTACGGACACTGTCTCTGCGACTTTGCCCCTCACAATTAATGAAACATTAAAGGGGCTCTCATCACTGCCCATCTAAATGTATGCGCCATTCTGGCTGCATCAGTGCAGTGTTAGCTATTGTCTCCCTCTTCCCCCTACTTCCTGGGATCTCCATCCCCGCCAGTACCTCTTCGAAGACAGTTCGGCATTAAACAAGCTTAACCCCCCCCCTCCCCCTTCAATTTTTCTTCTTCTACATCCGTTGGGCTTTTGTTCTTCTTGCTGTGTCTGACAACACTACTGAACCATAAGCAAGGTTTGTGCATGGCTTGTAGTAAGATAAAACGCAAATCCTGTTGTGCAAAGTCTGGCGAAGGGGTAGAAGCTGACCACCGATCGGCTAGTCAGTTTACACCGTCACCTGGTTGTCACTCATTGTTTACCGCGAAGTCTCAACCAATCGAAAATGAGAGCAGAAGCTGCCATTGCCGAGGATAAGATGGAGGTTTTCATCGCCCTGTGGGAAGCATTAGCAGATGCTGTTGGACCCATCCGATGCCCGTTGCAAGAACAGAATAAAAAGAAAAGATGCGCTTCTGCGGCAAATCGCTAAAGACTTTGGGAATGGGTAGTCTGCTGTTTTCACAGCAAGACCAGAAGTGACCAAAGACATAGCCGACAACTGGACCTGTGACAAACTGGTGAAGTTACGCCAAGAGCAACTATAACGCTCCTGTGACCGCATGGACATCAGCACTAAAGCACAGGGCAGTGGAGTCCATCAGGCAAAGTGTGAATTATCTCACACAAAATCTCTCAGAAAAAGCAGGTGTTAATCTTTTTGTCACTGACATCTTCCGGAACACTCATTATTACATGACTCGCACGCTGTTGTTTCATGTGGGGTGGAAAAACAAAAAGAACAATCGCAGTGCCATATTAAAAGCATTTGCTGTCATTTGTGATGACATGCACGTATACAGTTCCAAGTGGCTTATAAATTCAAAACCCCATACCTTTGAGATCTGCAGCATAACAATGGCATGCTTGATGGCTTCAATCATGGCCTGAAAGACAAAATAAACAGAAATTTTAAAGTAGCTGCCATCTCAACTTTGGGTTAAAAACAAAACAAAAACAAGAACCATTTTGGTGTATAGATGGAAAGTATAAATCAACCTTATTTAAACTGACAGGCCAATGACGTTTTCAAAAACTGCATTTTTCATGTGTGAGCAGTGTGTGTGTGAGTGTGTGTGTGTGTGTGTATGACTGTGTATGTGTTTGTGTGTGTTAGAATGAAAGAGTGTGTGTGTGTGTGAGTGAAAGAGAGTGTGTGTGTGTGTGTGTGTGTGTGTGTGTGTGTGTGTGTGTGTGTGTGTGAAACAGAGAGAGAGAGTGTGTGTGTGTGTGTGTGTGTGTGTGTGTGTGAGAGAGAGAGAGAGAGAGAGAGAGAGAGAGAGAGAGAGAGAGAGAGAGAGAGAGAGAGAGAGAGAGAATGTGCATGTGTGTGTGTGAGAGAGTGTGCATGCATCTGCCTCTCTGTCTACCCGATTGCCTGTGTCTGTAAATACCTTTCTGTCTGTGTCTCTTCATATACCTTTCTGTCTGTGTCTCTTCATAATGTCATGCTCTCACAAAACAACACCAACAACAAGAAGCAACAGATGTAATCCAATGAATGACTCACATCAGCTGTAACATTGATGACACTGTAGCTCTCCTTTGTTGCCACATCAGGACACGCATTGATCCTCTTCTGAACAGCCTGAAAAAAATCAACACACTGGCAAAATAACTTCACAGCCTGAACCCTGAGTGTTGAAATTAATGACGCGTTTATACCAGTGTATGTGAACAGGACAAAACGCTGTGAATGTCTGAATCTGTATGCACCAACAAGACAAAAAAAAACTAAACTTTTAAAATCAGTTTGTTGCTACAAACACCTATGAAAATGATATTTGCTTTAAAAGTACACACACACACACACACACACACACACACACACACACACACACACACACACACACAGAAAGCTGCATCTGTAAAAATCTAAACACCCACCGCAAAGGTAAAGATGTTGCAAACTAAACTGACCTCATTCTGCTCAATCAGCAACTGAAGGTAAGCATCAGTCTCCATCAACTTGTGTTCAAACTCCTCCGGGCTGACCAACTGACCCCTCTGGCGCTGCAGAAAAAAATGAAAACAATCCTTGATAACAAATGATCGAGTTTCAACCTTAAAGATTAGGCCTTGGTCATCATCTGCAATGCAAAGTGTGCCCAATTTCTAAACAACTGTGTTCAAACGTACATCCACATCCAGTAATCCATGCATTTGTATTCAACCTGGCTGTTGACTGGCATATTATAATTGTATTTTATTATAATTTTTATGTATTATGCTGCCCTTGTGTTCTGGTCCCCTAAAAAATTAAAGGGGAATCACGCTGCCTTTGTCTTTCTGTCCTCTAAAAAATTAAATGGGAATCATGCTGCCTTTGTCTTCTGGTCCTCTAAAAAACTAAAAGGGATTCATGCTGCCTTCGTCGTCTGGTCCTCTAAATTTTTTTACAGAGGAATCAAACCAATGACACAAGTTGGCCTCAACTGAAAACACCGGAAATATGCAAACATTTTTATCTGATGTTTTCATTTGGTTGCTCTGTTAATAGTTACTCAGTTAGACAAAAGAGGTACTGATTTCTGAAGTCCTCAAGGTGCAGCCATGTTGGTTTGCTTTTTATTAATAAAGAGCAGAAAAAGGTTGCCTTGTGACATATTTGATGCTTTTACCACAAATGCCAGCCTTGTTTATGACATTGCTGATACGGATTGCTGGGTACCAACGTTGATTTTTAACACACAGGATGAGAAATCAGGTGAAAAGCTGCTGTGTGTCTATTCCATCATTTGGGCCCCACATACTTTTTCAGTTCAGTTCCCCTTTAAGGGTTCACCACATTAATGCAAATAAAGGCAAAGGAATTAAATATCCCTACTATTACTACCAAACTAACATGAGAGCCAAAGCAGAAAGATTTACTTAAATACATAAAACAACCATAAACCAGAGACTGAGCCCAATAAGACACCAAGAGAGAGGCAAGTTGATACACTCACATCTACAGAAGCCATATTTTGTCGTTCAATGGCTCTTTCCAAAGCATCGATCCATCGCTCCCTCTCATCGCTGTCTCGAGCTAGTAAAAAAAGATCAAAAAACACTGAAGTTCAAAAGAATCCTTTCTTCCTCTTGTTTTGGTTTGGTTTATATTGGATGGAATAAAACTCTGCTCATTTTTGAGGGACATCCTTTTTTCAGGGGATGCAAAGACAAATGAACAGTTAAAACATAACAAGTTTTATTCCATTCAATATAAACCACACCAAAACAAGAAGAAACAATGAGAAGAATGCCCCCACTTTCTGTCTGGGAAGGGGGGTGGGGGTGGAACTGCTTAGCCTGTGATTAGATAAAATATGAGGTGTGAGTATAATGCATGAGACTGATGTATCATGTCAAATTTGTTCTCTTAAAAATAAAAAGGTTTCAGGAATAACACACACACGCACGTATGCACACGCACATGCGCACGTGAACACACACACACACAATACTGATAGGAGGAAAATAACCAAAAAATGAATAAGTAATTTGGTGCTTTACAGATTTGCACCCAGTCACTGAGTCAGGGCAATCTCCCCCCCCCCCCCCCCCCCCTTCCAAAAAAGAGAGACAAAAAAAAAAAATGAAAAACAGACTGCAGTGTTCTCTACAATATAACTGAATTTAAAAGCGTTTTGTCTTTGCCAAGAAACAGCACCCTTTCTGAAGTAAGGTATGAGCCATACTCACACTCAAGCATTTCTATAGTTGATTCATGTAGATGTTCATACAGAACTATCACTCATACAGAACTATCAGTTTTATAAATTTATGGAACTTTATGCTGCTCCCATCAATAATGATGCAATCATGACATATAATTACATACCCGTCAACCCATACAGTTTACCAGTACAAAATATATTTTTTTCATTATTTTAGGGGGATATGGCCATACTGGAAAATGGATACAGGAAAACATTATTTACATGAGATTTTGTTGTTGTTTTAAACAGAGCAAAAAAGATTGCAAAACTGTCAAACAAGCAGCTGATGAATGCCATCACCACATTCATACTGGCTGTCCTGGTGCAATAAGCTAAGAAATCTCATCAACATTGCTTCTTCCTTCCACTGCCACACATGCAGATTGGAATTCAAAATGCTGCTGGTACCAGCGAAAAAACAAAAGACCCCAGCCCACATAAGGGAAATACAGGTTCACAAACTTTGGACTAAGGTTTACTCCCAACAGGGGTTGACAGCTATGTAATTATAAATATAATGCACAACTGTATGACAAATATGAAACAAGAGTTTTTGATGCTTTAGCAACAAATCTATGAGTATGAATTAAAATAACGGTACATTTAAAGCAGCCAAATGCCAAAGATAGTTTACCTTGAAAGTGGAAAGTTTTCTGGTCAACTGTGATAGTGAAAGTACTGTCATCTTCATCATCGATTCCAATGATAGCACCCTGAAATGAAACTTCATTATAGTACATTCAGCAAATTCACCACAAGAATTTTTTCGTAAAACATTTTATTGTTATCATCAATCATGTTAAACATGAACTGATTTAAAAAAAAGAAAAATGTATTTACTTGAATAATTCCATTCTGGGTTTCATAAAACACTTTTAAAAGCATGAACTGAATTTAATACTATAAATATATTTTTATTACCTCTATTTAATTAGCATTTTTATAATTTTCAAAATAAATCCAAATGTTACACTTTAGAAACACACTCACAGTCACACTGTCACAGACCTAGAAGATCATTTAATTAGATAAATTACATATGGTTCTCAACCAATGATTTCTTGGTCATCCTAACATTGTGACACTAACAGTAAGCCAGTTTTTCAGTTTCAGTTTTCCTCTACTCAACCTTCTTCAATAAGTTCATCAAGTTTCATTGCATTAAATACTATGATAATTAGAATTCAGACGCCAACTGAAAACAATTTAAAAACAAAGAGACAAAGCCCACTTTCAACTCACTTTCAGTCTAACATATCCTCGGCGGGAGCCTTTCATCATCTTTTCTTTAGACTGATGAGAGAAAAATAAAACGACAGTCGGCAGAATTCAATCACATGATACAAGTTTCAAGTTTCTTCTGTTATGGTTACACACATACACAGTCACACACACACACACACACACACACACACACACACACACACACACACACACACACACACACGCACATAGACACACACACTCTCTCTCTCTCTGTCCTTTTACTGTGTTCACTGCCAGATAGTGAGATTAAAATATCAAGGTGTGCTGTAGCCTTACAAATTTTCTCAAATCAACAAAAATGAGGCTGAACATCACTGATCTGTGTCATATCTGATGGGTGTGTTACACAAGTTACAGCATTAAGGTTTCTGGCATAAATAAATGCAACAGTGAGGGACAACACACTGGTTTAGCAGCCCTTACTAGCTGCAATGACAGTTTTCAAACTGTTCACAGAGTCAGCATGAACTGTAATGTTGATATATTGTGACTGAATATTGTAACCATTGCAGTCCAAAGCCATCTGCACAAAGAAGGGTGTTTTGTGTTTCTTGCACATGTATCAATTATTATAGTATATGATACTGAACAACCTGGTTTCTGAGGAGTTAGCAACTGGTTTGCTGGTATGCCCAGCACCAGCCTTTCAACTACCCAGGCATTACGGTCCTGGAGGGTGTTAATTTTTCTGTACAGGAGGCAGTAATCTTGGATGAGGCAGACTCTGCATGACTTGATGCTGATCATTGATGTGAGACTGACAGAGGATAGAAGCTACACACTTGGGTCCAAGTACACAAGCCTTTGGTACATCTGACAGCACATATTAATCTCAAACTGAGCGGAACTGGTCAATAAAATAACTTGTACTGTAACTGTAATATCTTTAAATCAGTAAATGTATCACATCTTCAACACTTTGACATTATGACAATGACATCAACAGGTACAAATATTCAAAACGTTTTGGAACATTGGGGCGCTATTGTTTCTTATTCAACGCCTCCACCTCCACCCTCCGAAAAACATGTCAAAGTTATTCATCGGGCTACCGTAAGTCCACAAATTGTTATCAACAACATGACTAAATATCAAGTAGGCGTGTCAGGTTTTGCTGCCTTCTCAACGTCATACTCTCGATTACTTCATTGTAGTTTCGTCTATGCGGAATTGAGTAAATGATATATATGACACCGAATGAACTTACCGTGTAGTAAGACAAAATGCCGGAACCGCTGTCTAAAACAAACCAGCGATACTGCCATCCCTTCATGACATTAGTCCATTTACTCAGAGGCCCTTCCATGACTGCCATTTTGACAGGACACACACGCACACGGGAAGTTTAACTATCTTTTTACCAAATTGTTACAAAACGCAGAGTTCAGCCGTCAACATGATATTTCACTTTTTTTATTTTTTATTTTTCTTTTTTTATACCACCACCGCCACCACCACCACCAAATAAAAAGAAAGAAAAATTCAAGTGTACGCATATAAACTGATGATTTCTTTTTGTTTGTTTCTCTTTCTTCTTACTGGCTGATAACTTAAATAATGAGGGTGAACACCGCGTTCACCCTCATTATTTTGAGGATTCTGACAAAGCTTCTGAGGATTCTGTTGTTGTTTTCTTTTCCCGAGTTTTGCAGTTACTGTAGTTTTACGGCGGTGTGCTGGCTATCTAGATCGGCAACTCAGTTGCGAAGTAGGGAGGTCGGGGGGGAGAGAGAGGGGGGTATATCCCGGCGGCTATATATATCCTGGTTTGCTTTCGTCTTTCTGGGGGCGGGGATAGCTCAGTGGTTAGAGCGCCGGACGGCTCGTGATTCAAAGGTCGCGGGTTCGAATCCCTGCTGGAACGGCGGGAGAATTTTCTTCTCCAGGGTCGACTTTCTGTGCTGACTCTTATTTCGGTATCCGTTCCACCCCCGTGTTACCACAGTAGCACGTAAAAAATCCCGGTCATTCTGCCAAAAGTGCAGGTGGCAGGTTACAGCTAAAACACGCATACACCTTACGTATGTGGCTTTTATTGAACCGTGCTTCGGCATTGGTCACAACTTGTCCCTAATATGTCAAATGACATCTGAGGACATTAAGCATCAACTCATCATCATCATCATCGTCTTTCTGTTTGTGTGTTAGCATAGTTCAGGAGCTGTCAGTGAGAGTCGAGGTTCTAACGAGTCAGTCTTCTGGTTTCCGTGGACGTAAAGCTATATTGAACCATGCTTCGGCATTGGTCACAGCCGCCGCTTGTCGCTAATATGTCAACTGACACTCTGAGGACATTAAGCATCACTTCATCATGATCATTATGGTCAGTCTTTCTATGGACGTTAAGCACCATGTTTACTTAATTCGGAGCACTCCCTCTTCCCACACTGACCCGCTCCAGACCCCCCCCCCCCTTCCACCCATTCTCCCCGTCCCTAATAAGCCTTATGGTTTCTGTGGACGTTAAGCACCATGTTTACTTACTCAGTTACTTACTCGGGGCTCAGGAGCTGTGTGAAAGTCGAGGTGGCCGTCCTAGGCTTTCCGTCCTAACGATTATATTACCTTGGACGAAAGCAATAACCGTCAACAATAACAATAACAAATATTAATCCCAGCGGGATGAATTAACTGACTAAACCCCCATGCGGCTGAACCCCCACTGCTCAGCCGTCATGCATTGGTCTCAGCATGTCCCTAATATGTCAACCGACATCCGACAACATTATGCAACACAACCGAGCAGCTGGCCTTGTTTGTTTGTTATTGTTAATGCTTTTGTGCGCTTTTTTTCTTTTTCTTTTTCTTCAAGTTTTGAGTGTGTGTGTGTGTGTGTGTGTGTGTGTGTG
Organism: Alviniconcha strummeri; assembly: GCA_963584105.1. NCBI lineage: Eukaryota > Metazoa > Mollusca > Gastropoda > Provannidae > Alviniconcha > Alviniconcha strummeri. Next base: position 3,875,394 of record OY757545.1, on the reverse strand, counting down.
TGTGTGTGTGTGTGTGTGTGTGTGTGTGTGTGTGTGTGTGTGTGTGTGTGTGTGTGTGCATGGCTTTTATGTTGCTTAACGTCCACGGAGGCGGGATGACCTATTCAGGGACGGGGACAGAGTGGGAAAGGGGACAGGGTGATTGGCTCGACGTGACCGTGGAAACCGCCCGAAAAAGACCGGAGAGACCGTAGACCGTCGCCGCCAGAACAATGGAAGTGTTAAGGCGGTGTCCCCTCGCCATTGCCCAGCGACTTGTGCACTGCGCAATTGCTCTTTCAACTGCTGTGCTGGACAGAGTCACTAAGACAATGTCCGACCGTTGCACCGCTGTTGACGAACAACTTGGACAACTCGAAGCCGCAAAAGACGTCCAACTTGCTCAGCCCAGCTCCACCTCCCTACTCATGATCTCTTCTGGGCAAAAGTGAGGGTCCAGCTCCACCTCCCTCCTCTAAGATCTCTTGATCTTTTGATCTCGCCTGGAACCCTGTGTGTGTGCAAGCTGACACTGTAATTTATAATGGGATGTTTCACATTAACATTTTGTTGTTTGTTTTGGTTTTTAGATAATAACCCTTCTTTAATTTTTTCCTACGCAAAATATAATGATGTTTTGTCCGGTTTCACATGGATATTTTATTTCTTTAAGAAAGAAACTATTATGTGGTGAAGCCCATATATTCTGTCAAAGACTGTCATTGTGAAATTCTAGGGATACTGATTTTCTTTGGTTTGTGTGTTTGCTGTAGTCTTTCATGACGTCATCAAAAGATGTGTTATTCTAGGTTAAAACTTTCCTGCCTCTTTTGTACGCATACTTTTTGACCAATCGCTGTGAAGAGGGCGATTTGAAGGCGTCTGTTTTGAGTAGTCTTGACATACTCGACTCGAGCAGAAACCTCTGCGGCTGGTGGCCATGAAAGAATCGCCATGGAGACTAGAAATAAAGCAGAAGAACCAGTTGCAGTTGGCATTGGCCCTTATAAAGCTACAAAAATGGTAAGAATGTACAAATTTGTGACTGAAAAAGTACTAAATCATACATATTACATTTGGTAACCTTACAAGTTACACGTACGTGAAGACAAATTTACCGTAATCCTACTTTTTGTAGACTATCTTACGTTCTTCTTCCGTAGGCCCAGCGTTTATTGTACAATAATGTCCAGCTTCAACATGCTGAAGACTCTGAGTCTGTCACGTTTAGTGCATGCTTGGTTTGGGTGTTTTTTCAGAATGAACAGGGTCTTTCTCTTGCTAACTGGTGCTACTGTGGTAACACTGGAATGGCCCGGAATGAAATGTCCCCCCCCCCCCACCCACACACAAAAAAGTCAGAAGAGGAAAATTCATCCTCGGTTCCTACTGAGGATCGAACCTCCGACCTTCCCATTATGAACTGAGTGCTCTACCACAGCTATGTGGCGTATGCCCACCCTGTTCTGTGTTCATATATATTTTATCAGTTTAAGTTTGTTTTTGTTTTATAAAAAATTTAGTTTGTTAATTTAGTTGTTACTGCATTGTTTACAAATGACACAAATTACTTTCATCAACAAGCATTCTACTTTTTTACATGCAGTGCCTGGCACACCCAGTATTTAAAAACAAAACTGGAAGGAAATTATGTTTTATTTATTTACTTCTGTTAAAAAAAAAAAAGTATTCTGTTTATTTTCCCCCCACAGTGGAACGATGTCATTTCTGCATTTCGGCAAGGTGTGCCACGAGGTAGACATCGTCGATACATGCGCACAGCAGAAGACTGCTTTGCTGGCTCTTCTGCCGTTGACTGGTTGTTGGAACATGTCAAGAAACGCAGAGACTTTGCCTTTGGATCAAATGTTACCAGGTATTACTCTGCCACACAGGCATTTGTAATCAAAAATGTTGTTCATAGTTTGACATATCTGTGCATTGTGTACTGGTATGGTGGTACTGGCAGCATCAGCCCCAATTTTTTTTTTTGAAAAGCTTAGCCAAGTTAGGTTAGTGCAGAGAGGTGAGCAGTTATATGAATGAATGAAAATTTATATTATATATAGCGCATAAAAAACTTCCACACAAAACTTTGTGTGTTCACAGCGCCAGATACACACAGTGCATACATGTAAGCTCTCGCAAGCTAAAACTACCAAAGGACATGCACTCGTACCAAAAAGTACAAACAGCTCCTACCCCTTCCCAAAAGTGGAACTATACATAACAGTTAAATGTAAAAATATATATACAGAGTTACAAATAATGATTGATTGATGATCGCTTATATAGCGCTATTCTCTGCTCTCTTGAGCAGACTCACTGCGCTCACATGTGGTGCTACATGAGTGACTAGCTTTTTATAGTGCGTTTTTGAATATCCATCGAAGTGGTGTACTTACAGCGCTGGCATGGCTGGTGCCACATGAAACTGCAGCCGTCTCGGCGCAAGTTCTGTGTACACCACACAACTATGCACCATGTCACTTCATGCAAAGCCTCATACGTAAGGTGTATGCGTGTTTAACTGTAACCTGCCACCTGCATTTTTGGCAGAATGACCGGGATCTTTTACGTGCTACTGCAGTAACACAGGGGTGGAACGGATACTGAAATAAGAGTCAGCACATATAGTCGACCCTGGAGAAGAAAATTCTCCTGCAGGGATTCGAACCCGCGACCTTTCAGTCACGAGTCCGGAGCTCTAACCACTTAGCTATCCCCGCCCCCGGAAAAACAGAAAAAAGAATCACACACACACTATATGACTCCTTCTCTTCCCCACTCCACTCTTTCCCCCAGACTTGGACAACTAACATTTGAAGATGGAGCATTTGTTATTGGCAAGTATGGGGTTGTGTTGTTGTTATTTTCTTTTTTTATGACGGGGCAAGCTCCAGGGATCCTTGTGTAGGGGAGTGGGGATGGGAAGTTGAGGGAAGCAGGTTGGAAGCATGGATGAAGAGCCACAAGTCAGAGGTTGCTATAACATAACTTTTATTTGTACACCAACCAACCAGGAATCTGTCTGTATTGGAAAAGACACAACCAAACAAAACATTTAGAACATGAAAGCAAATGTAAAGTATAAACAACAGCAATTATCTAATAACTACAGTAACCATGTAGTTTACCTGTAGGTTACTATAATACATGACAAAATGATTAATAATCAAGCACATAAATTGTGTGCTTGACTTACACTTAAAACCCGTATCTCACAGAGTCCCTGTGAGTATACAAGAGACGGCCAGTCAATTAACTGATGAACTCCCAGTATAATAGTATACAATAAAGTAACAGTGAAGAATGTGGATTACCAAGCTCATTCCTAACCAAACAGGAAGAGTGAGATAATTGTTACAGCAGTTCCACTTAAGCACACATCAAGATGGATAGTGACACAGGTGGCATTTGGGACCATGCCGTAAGCAGGAGGAAGTCAGTCATAAACTGACCAGCTCCAGCCTCGTTACTCAAAGCGTTACAGCATGTCACTGGTACTGACTTGCAGAGCATATCTGTGAACAACGTCAAGTGTCTTACTGACGCGGGTAGCGCAGCAAGAATCTAAACTGCTGCTCTGGCTGCGCCTGTCTGCTCGGTTAGTGAACAGAGACAAAGACCTAATTGCCACCACTGACGCGCATCACCGGCTAGTTCGGGTACACGCACAAAGACCCGGAAAGGGTTTACAAGCTAAGCGGAGTTAAAGTCTGCGCGCCTAAGACTCGGCCATACAAAAGCCGGATCAAAACAGAAATAACATGTCTCACAGTTTATACAATCACCCCTATGCACTAAACCATATTCAACTAGTAAACTGAACATTCAACAACTATGAAGTCAACCTGTTCAAAGTGTTAGCCATAATATACCACCAATTTCATGTAGAAACATAGATCGGTAGGAAACTAATCAAATAAGTTATGCCGCACTGACAAAGTACCCATACTTCGGCAAAGCATCACTCAAACTGAACATCATACAATGGCAACATAACATACTAGCTACATTTTGGAAACACCGGTCATCCTGTGGCATAAAAGCTTAAGATATGAACACACATACACTGTACACTGACGCCATGGCGGCTGCAACCAGGCGGCAATCTGACGCCGAAATTACCCACGTATTCAAGAACCAAAATCAAGGCACGTTGTGAACATGATAACATTATAAACATACATTATTTACATCAATAAGAAACAACAGAACAACAAGCCATAGAAGAATAACTACTTACAGGCTCTCCCCTGTGATGAAAACATGAACACCAGCTGCAACAGTAAACAAACAACCTGCCTCTGCAGGGACACTGGGGGAAAGGGACGCTGCCAGCCCAGCACACAACTTTTAACACCTTAGATAATTGGGGCCATAAAAACCCCACCCAATCAAAAAGGAAAAGGACCGGAAAGAAAAGGTTATTGGTCATGGCCCGGAACATGTATACAATACACTCGGTTACACTTGCAATTCCAGCTCTGATTCTGAGACACTCTTGTCTTAGCTCGTTGTCATATATAATATGTCAATTCTAGTATGATCAAAAGTATTACTGTTACACTGTTACTGTTAGTGAAAGTAATTTACCAAAGAGACTGTTTTCCCCAAGACCCCACACTCGGGGCAAAAATGCAATTCTGAAAGTATCTGGCACCACCTGTCCCTTGGCATAATAAAGGCCACCCGACTCAGGCACTGGGCATCAGTAGCAATAGAGAGAAGAAGGAAGGTGGTCATTCATGTGGTATCATAAACGTCACAAATTCCAGCATAAAGTGTCCTCAACCTTTTTTCTCTCCAATTTCCAATTCCAAGGGAAGGAAATCTTAGGAAAGTTGTGTGAATTTAATTTTCTTAGCTAATTAGTAATTGTTACTTTCTACTTGAATAACTTGCAGTGTTCATTTTTATTGATGGTGACTGGCGCACAAAATTCTCATCTGCTAAGTTGACACTGTGGGTTTATATCAGATCTTGCCATGCTTTTGCATTGTTTTCGCTTCTGGACACAAGTGGGTCTGTGTCCCTGTTGTGTGTGTGCATGGTAGGTTGTCACTGAAGTTCTCTCTCTCTCTCTCTCTCTCTCTCTCTCTCTCTCTCTCTCTCTCTCTCTCTCTCTCTCTCTCTCGAGTTCTCTCTCACACACACATATGCATGCACACACACATGCGCGCACGCACACACACACATGTGACTATGTTCATAAAAATTCAGTCAGTTGCATTTTTACACTGAAAGACAACCCTTCATCTTTTGCTGTGAGGTCTACAAGCAGGAACAGGAAAATGTTAAAACTAAGGAAAACTAAAAGTGTCATTTGTGTAAAGTTTGAGGTGTGGATTCGCACGTATAAGTTTATCTGTACAGGATGTAATTTTGGGTTTTTGACTCGTCATTCTCAGATGTTATGTGGCAGGATAAGGTGATTTGTTCTGAAATGGAAATTTGTCACATTAGTATTACATTATATAAGGTATGAATTTTCTAGTGCCATGTGGGCTGGAGGGCAGCTGATGCTTTCACTTCAGATTTTACTTGGTTCAGACTTGTGTGATGATAACCTTGCTGAACTGAGGTTTACCTGTTCATTGTCACACTGACATATTATTATAAGTTATGATGGCAGCAGCACTTTTAAGATCACTGTTGTTGAGAGAACTTTCCAAGTTGCGTTATAGCAGAAAGTTGCATCTGTTGTCAGTGTGAGTCACCTGAGTATCTGCTGAAGACAGTACATTTTTCTCTAAATTGGTGCTGTTTGACCAATGTTTATATTACAGACAGCAGATTACACAGCTGCTGAACAAGTTTTACAAGGCCGGCATCTTTGAGGAGATCCAGGTGTCACGGCGTGGGCGCATCAGAGCAGACTTCAGTGACAGTAACCGATTATACAGGTAGAAATCGCATCCGCTTTTCTCTGTTGGAACGTATTGGATAATGGGACAGGGGGTTGGACTTTGTTTTCTGGGTTTCTTGTCTTTACTCTGTTCATGGGTTATTTGGTGCAAGCATATATGCTGTACATCTTTCTCTTTTTTTCTCCCCCCCCCCCCCCCCTTTTGTTTTTATAGTAGTAGTCAGCAGTTTGTTTGAAGTAACTGTGACGTAGAATAATCAATGCTGCTTATTTCCAGGCTTTTGCCATCATCTCCAAGCAAAGGAACTCGCATGCCCTTGGCAGTCCGTTCAACAAATACTGCTATCGCTTACCCACCCCTCAAAAAGCACGGAGACGACAAACCAGCCAAACAAGAGAAACGCAAGCTGAAGGATGGCACTTGCGAGAAAAGTGGCAAGGAAAAATTGGAAACTAGGCAGAGACATCTTGAAGTTGACAGCCTACCACAGTGCCATCTGGTTGGGCGTTTTCTCACTGGGTCTGAAATCAACGAAGTATGGAAAACGGCTGTGCTGAGCAGGTGTGATAAATGTACCCTTTCCACCAATCTCTGTATATTTATGTTGTGAGTGCTTGTAACAGTAAACACAACATTTTGATTTTTTTTGCATGTGTATTTTTTGTAAGGTCTTGGAACTGACAAAAACACACACTGTATATTACATAATGAAAGTTGTGTCTTGCATGTAGAAGGGAGTTCATTACTTTATAGTTTATGAACTTGCTGCTAGAAACTAAGTCTGGATATATGACTGGGGGGGGATGGGGGGGTACACAATTTTGTTTTGTTTTAGATTTTAAGTTATTTAACCATTAATTTTTTCAATTATTTTTTGTATACATTCTCATGTAAATTGCACCAAGCTGTTGATTAGATCATGAATAATTGTACCAAGTTGTTGATTAGATAATGAAAAAGTGCACCAAGCTGTAGATTAGATCATGAAAAATTACACCAAGCTGTTGATTAGATCATGAAAATTGCACCAAGTTGTTGATTAGATCATGAACATTTTTACCCAGCTGTTGATTAGATCATGAAAAATTGCTACAGATTCAATCAATGCTTACTATCCTGGTCAAACTCAGTATTAAAAAAAAAGAGCTTGCATTTATTATTAGCAATGCCTTTTCATGATTGCAAAATATTGTATGAGTTTTGTGCTTCGTTGAAGTGTTGCAGGAACCATAGGTTTATTAGGGACAGGAGCCCAGGATGGCCACCTCAACTTTCACACAACTCCTGAGCTCTGATGAAATAGTTTGTGCCTTACACTAGGCATGCTCTTACAGCTGAGGTGGAAAACTTTAAATGTATGTAGTATGATCAGATAGAGCTGTAAATTCTCAAAAAAATCCTGTTGTTGTAATTTCCAGGCTGAAAAAAGTTCTGGGTCTGGGGAGCCTGGACGACATCCTGCAGGACTATACAGTGAATGGGGGCCACGTTCGTCACAACTGCATCTTCCTCAACAAGAGTGGCATTGTCACCAACATCCAGCTGGAGGGTCAGTTTGCAGGGTTCACGTTAACCGATAATTTCCAGTATTTTACTGTTAAGATTAGCATATATATGAGCCTGTGACAAAAGGTGCTCCCGCTTAACCCGGGTATGTTTGTATGCTCCTATTTATTTTCGTCTTACTAGAGTTACATGAAACTGTGGTTGCTTTTATTCAGTATGCATTGATGAGTAGTTAAAGTAAAAATTGGCAGCTTTGGTCCCCAAGAAGAGGATTAAAAACAAAAATACTTGACGAAAATCGACGAAAAGCGGCTTCCGGAAAGTGGGACAACGTGGGTTGTTTGACTTCAGCTCAAAACCGCAACTAACCAGCTGAACTATTCTTCACAACTTGTACACCATTTGACTACTGAATAATCTAAATTTAGTATCCAGTCGAATTGTAAGCCATGCGTGACGTTTCATAACCAAAAAAACGAAACTGAAAATACACTGGCCGTTCGTAACGGACTGTGTCCAAATTTCCCGTAAGTTTAAAGATCGTCTGCTACCGTCCGCCATTGCATTCACTGCGGACCTTCGCTTCTCTTATTTGCATATCAATCGCGCACCGAAAGCAGTCGATGTTTTTACTGGGGGCATTTCCGTGTTTCATTTTTTTTACCCAGACGTAAAAAATCTGAAACTTTGTCCATTTGTTACGAACGACCTTTTGCAAATTTTATCGGCATCGCAAACATTTAATTACTGCTGACCGCTTCTAAAACTACCACTGGCCTTCCTGTTGACATCACATGGCCGCTTGTCGCTGACAATGGTTTCGTCGAAGGGGTGGCGGTGAGTATTCTGACTGTGTCCGGTTATTTTGTTTTGTTACGTATGTCCTAAATGTTACGAACGACCCACATAAGTGTCGAATTTCTGTCCTCATCATATATTTTCCCAAACAAATGCTTTCTTAGCCCCTAGTAAGTGATATAAATGGCACTGGTAGTGTGCTTTGTTTACTTCATCGTATTATGGCGGGAAGGGGGCAATTTCAGATTTTGGACACAGTTTGTGACTGTGTCTGTGTTACGTGTGTCCAGATGTCTTTTCTTACGTTAGTCTGCAGTCCGTCTATGTCTGTAATTATTGCTGATTTAGGTAAGCGGTCGATTTAAAAGTTGAAATGGCTCACAGCTTACTTACCCTTCAAGTGGTTGTTTACAAACTTTTACGTCTGACTGGAGGCTTGTGCATATTAAACAAGTACTCTGTAAACTTTGTAGCAGGTGAACGTGACATGGGCACAGTGCTACCCCCCGTCCCCCTTTCCTTTGTTTTGCAGTCTTAATTTTGTTTCCTTTCCGCGTTACATGTAATAGTTGACTTGCCACTGTAAATTTATTTTTATTTTTATTGATTAACTGTGCATGAAGGCCGACTTTGGGGGCCGGTGGTGGGGGGGGGGGGGGGGGGTGAAGAGTGTCTTACAATTTATTATAAAAATTGTCACTGCTCTTGTATAAATAAAGACCTTTGGTATGTAAGGGCACTTTAGGATTGTTACAGTCCAAAGTACATGTATCATTTTTCTGTTTTCCTTTTTTACATACTGAAAAAATTAATACAGGTATCTGACTTAAAGATGCCATACTTTGTGACCTGATCACATTTTTAATGTGTTGTTTTTCTTTTAGTTTTAGTAAGCATACATTAGATGACGTCTGTCTGTCCCTGGTATTCAAGTCTGTATTAAATTATGTTACTTTTGATAACTGTGGCAGGTTCTGGAAGTGTGCCAAGCAGAAAATCATGTATGGATCCAGTTCTTCACACACAAAAAGGAAGCATGTTCTTCAGGCTCTCACCACCCGACTTATCTTATTGGGATTTCTTGATTGCAAACAGAAAAAGTTTCCCTGACACTGAGTGCAAAGTGAGGCAGCAGTTTTTCACTGACAGTGATTGACAGGTTTAGTTTGAGAGGATGTCTTTTTTTTTCTTCTTTTTTTTCTCTTTTTTTTTTTTTTTGGGGGGGGGGGGGGGTGTCTTATAAATTGTCCTAAAGTTTTAATGTGATCTGCATGTTCAGAAAGTCGCTCCTTTAAGTTTAACCTGTCATATCATACTGTTACTGTGCCTAGATTCACTACAGTTGTATGCTGTTTGTTCAGTCTGGGTGAAATAGTATCTTGGTTTTCATAGACTGTTTCCACTGCCATAGTGTTACGTTCGTCCACTTAAACAAGCTGGAATGTGTGAATATGCCTCCTGCCTTGCATTTTTTTTGCATTTATCATTACAGTGTATACTATGAAATAAAGTGTTCCTTGTTTGAAAACTTTACTGAAGTTGTTATGTGTTTGAAATGATTATTTGTAGAACTAGATTCTTGAGCGCAAAATTTGGACACAGTGATTACATAATACTTTACATTTAAAGCAGAATTTGTTTGTCCTGCCTGCTCTGATTTTATTACTAGCAGCTACTTAAATGCACCAGAAGCATTAAAATTGCATACAAATGATTTTTCTCTGTATTATTATGACATTCACTGTGTCCATTGTTACAAACGTCCACACCTGACCTGACCCCCGTTTTGATGCCATACAGCACACACTTGGATCAAAACCATTTTTTGATGATTGAAATAGTTACTTGAAACATACCACTTTCTAATGGTAAGACTGAAAATAGCTTACTGGGAGTTTGATTTTGAGGCAGTGTGTCCCACTTTAGATCACGACCTTTTGTCACAGGCTCATATATATACCGAAAAGAAAAACAGCAGGCAGTCAGAAGTACCTGCTGTGATTTCATTTGACTGGTTCTAATTACAGCAGCAAAAACAATCAGCACAGAGAGACAGAGAGAGTCTGTGTGCATTGGGCATATAGTGTGTGTGTGTGTGTGTGTGCTCTAGATGGGGAAGGGAGCAGGGTGGTTGCTAGTAGAACTCTAGTAGTTGCATAGACAGTCATGTATGTGATGGGTTACAGTGATTGGTTTCTGTGATCCACTTTTGCCACCTTAATGTCATATCGGTTTGAAAATTTCTGTACTGATCACTGGTTTTGGTCTCCCACACTTACTGGGTGATGTTCATTGATGTTATCAGCTTCACACGTGATCCAAGTTCATACCTTGTGATGTTTACCGCCATCCCCAAAATAAAATTGAAAACAGTAAAAAAAAAGTGAAGTAAATAATCATGTCAGGTTAAATGCGGAAAAAATGGCATCCATGCTGCAGGGTTTATACGGTCTTTAAACATTTGGAGAGAAAAAAACAAACTGAGATGCCTAATTTCTCCAGGCTCGGAAAAGTTTGGGGAAAATGGCACAGATCGTCACCTGCCTGACAGGATAAGTTACCTGCCCCTGGGCAGTCGGGTTGGGGAAAATGGCACAGATTGTCACCTGCCTGACTGGATAAGTTACCTGCCCCTGGGCAGTCAGGCAGTCCTTGTTGTCATACACTGGGTGCATAATGGTTGTGACCTTTTTGAAGTTCCACTCCGAGCCGCCGGAATTTCGGAAACCAAACTTACACGCCAAGTCTGACCCCACAAGTACTTTGAGCACCACTTTCCAGCACCTTCCTCCCAATTCTGGAGGGGAAGGCTGTTGTAAAGCAGGCAGTGCTTTCAGTTTCATCTGACCCTCTAAATGTGAAAGTGTGGTCAACAGTACTCTGATTGAGTGATTGCATAGTTTTGGAAGTCAGAGTCACCACCAGTGAATACTTCTTTTTTTTTTTTGCCAAGCACATCTTTGTTGGGCTTTTATTCAGAAACATGCATCCATCCATTAATATATATACCTTTCACTCTCTCTCACGCTCCTTTACCTCATTACAGTTTTACAAAGCATTTCTTGTCTGACAACTGAAGCTGAGCAAGATCCAATGCTTGACATATCTTAATTATTAACTGTATAATTATATGTGCTTAGAAAATAATTAGTATCTAGTTTGAAATTTGAGTGGCAAGTGTGTGTGTATGGTGAGGTGGGGGGGGAGGTTGGGGGGGGGATTACAATTTTGGTAATGTTCCATGCTCATGTTTTGGGGAAAATGCTCCACCAGTTTTGAAATGGTAATGAAAGTGTATAAAGCATAAAGGAATTCAAACGGAAGCGAGGTCGATAAAAGCTGAACGTGACTGGTTGGACTTGAGCTTGTTTCTGTTTTCCCGTTTTCGCAGATCAGTTGCCACACTGGGTGCTGTCAGCCATGAAGTGTTTAGCACGGTGTAAGTATTTACTGTGGTGTGTTTTGTTGTACAAGGAGTCAAAGGGCACGACACAATGTATACGTTTATGTTAACACTTGCATTGACAACAACCTGTCTCATTCTTTTTGGTGAATACTGGCTTTTTTTATAGATTTTATTTGTGTGATATTTGTGTGTGTGTGTGTTTCATAAGATAATACTTTATTGTCCTTAAGAGAACATTTGTTTTGAAACATACCATCCTTGTTACATGTAATTGTAAATAAGTCAAATTTAAATTGTATGTATGATAATTCAACACAAGACATTTTATATGTACATTTAAAAACAGTGTTTAAACCGATTACAATTATCGCTAAAAACAAGTTAATAGCAACATAACTTACACCCACATACCAGCGGTTATTTCATTTGACTGGTTCCCTTATCTTATTTGGGGTCTTGCCATGTTACTTGGGAACAGAATGAAAAGTGCAGGGTATACAGTATGAACATCTTACTTCACCCACACACAGTGGGGGGTGTGCATGCATCACTGCATCTGAGAGAGTCATAATCAATGTCTCCATTGTGGTCATTGTGACCCTTTGAAGTGCCTTACTGATGGCAGCGGCGTGCATGCATGGGTCGCTGTGTGTGAGAGAGTCCTAATCAGCGTCTCTGTTGCGGTTGGTAGTGGTCATGACCTTTTGAAGTTGCGCTGACCTTCTTGGATTTCAGCAACCCAGCTTACATGCCAAGTCTGACAGGGTTCGTGTTAACCAGTTATTTTTGGTATTTTACCACATAAGATCAACATAGATCGGAAAATAAATCAGCAACTGGTCAGATGTACTGGCTGTAATTTCATTTCACGTTTGACAGGTTCTAGAAAACAACAACAAAAAACGCAGCACAAAGAGAGAGAATGTTTGTGTTTGTATCTGTGTGTGTTCTAAACGGGGAAGGGAGCAAGGTGTTTGCTAGTAGAGCTCTAGTAGTTGTACTAGCAGCATAGACTCCCGTGTATCTAGCTAACTGGTTACAGCAATTGTCTGACCGGTTTCCGTGAACCATTTCCGCCACCTTGCTGATGTCACACTGGTTTGAAAAATGTCTAGCGCAATCACTGGTCTGATCCCATGGACATTCAGAGTGTGGATAACCAGGGTTTTCTCATGTCCCATGAAAGAACATTCACTGCTGACATCTTCAGTCTTGTGTATCTTACTCTGTCATGACTCAGGGCCTGAGAAGGTGGAAGGGGATCTACCCAGCTACCCAGGATTTGAGAAGGACGTCTTTGGAGTTGTGAGGGACTACTTTATGGGACTGCCCGAACCCCTCATCACATACGAACTGTACGACGTCATCATCAACGTTTTTGGTCAGCACTGAAGCACCTCCATTCTTGTTTGGTCATCACAGCTTTGAATTCTCTTTATGTAGTCTGGTTATGTCAGCTTGTGGTGTCGCAGTTACAAGTCTCTACTACTGTACTAGTGCTCATTCACAGCTTTGAATTCTGTTTGTGTTGTCTGATTATGTCAGTTTGTGGTGTTGCAGTTACAAGTCTCTACTGGTACTATTGCTCATTCACAGCTTTGAATTCTGTTTGTGTTGTCTGGTTATGTTGCCTTGTGTCGCAGTTACAAGTCTCTACTAGTACTAGTGCTCATTTACAGCTTTGAATTGTTTGTGTTGTCTGGTTATGTCACCTTGTGGTGTCACAGTTACAACTTACAAGTCTCTACGAGTACTAGTGCTCATTCACAGCTTTGAACTCTGTGTTGCCTGGTTATGTCACCTTGTGGTGTCCCAGTTACAACTTACAAGTCTGTACAAGTACTAGTGCTCATTCACAGCTTTGAACTCTGTGTTGTCTGGTTATGTCACCTTGTGGTGTCACAGTTACAACTTACAAGTCTCTACGTGTGCTAGTGCTCATTCACAGCTTTGAACTCTGTGTTGTCTGGTTATGTCACCTTGTGGTGTCACAGTTACAACTTACAAGTCTCTACGTGTGCTAGTGCTCATTCACAGCTTTGAACTCTGTGTTGTCTGGTTATGTCACCTTGTGGTGTCACAGTTACAACTTACAAGTCTCTACTAGTACTAGTGTGCATTCACAGCTTTGAATTCTGTTTGTGTTGTCTGGTTATGTCAGCTTGTAGTGTCGCAGTTACAAGTCTCTACTACTGTACTAGTGCTCATTCATAGCTTTGAATTCTGTTTGTGTTGTCTGGATATGTCGCCTTGTGGTGTCACAGTTACAACTTACAAGTCTCTACTAGTACTAGTGCTCATTCACAGCTTTGAATTCTGTTTGTGTTGTCTGGTTATGTCACCTTGTGGTTTCACAGTTACAACTTACAAGTCTCTACTAGTACCAGTGTTCATTCACAGATTTGAACTCTGTTTGTGTTGTCTGGTTATGTCACCTTGTGGTGTCACAGTTACAACTTACAAGTCTCTACGAGTACTAGTGCTCATTCACAGCTTTGAACTCTGTGTTGCCTGGTTATGTCACCTTGTGGTGTCCCAGTTACAACTTACAAGTCTGTACAAGTACTAGTGCTCATTCACAGCTTTGAACTCTGTGTTGTCTGGTTATGTCACCTTGTGGTGTCACAGTTACAACTTACAAGTCTCTACGAGTGCTAGTGCTCATTCACAGCTTTGAACTCTGTGTTGTCTGGTTATGTCACCTTGTGGTGTCACAGTTACAAGTCTCTGCTAGTACTAGTGCTCATTCACAGCTTTGAACTCTGTGTTGTCTGGTTTTGTCACCTTGTGGTGTCACAGTTACAAGTCTCTGCTAGTACTAGTGCTTCCCATCAGCTGGGTTGTGGTTTCTGGGTAAATTGGAATGTCTTGTGGAACAGCTTTGCTTGGTAATTATCATGTGTGCTTTTTACCTTATCAGATGAGCTCTACTAGTATTGTTGAATGATACTGATAGTCTTCTTTTTTCTTTTCTTTTTATCATGCATGCTTGTTAAATAAATAAGGCTGTGTTGTTGTTGTTTTTACCATATCAGATGAGCTCTACTAGTATTGAATGATATTGATAGTCTTCTTCTTCTTTTTTCATTTTTTCTTTTTTTCATCATGCATGCTTGTTAAATAAATAAGGCTGTTTTCAAGCAAATGTTGCACTCAGTTTCGTGCAATGGTAGTCAAACTTGGTAGTATAACTATGAGTAAACTTTCTCTTGCCTTGAAATCAACATGGGTACATGTTAATTGTACCATCTTCTGTGTTATGTACACCTGTATAATTCATCTGCAGGTGCAGATAGTATATGGACAGAGCATGGTAGGACCCACTGGCTTTGTCTGATTGCATGCTGTTAATAATTTTATTGCATGGTTTCATGGTCCCATTCGAGAAAATTGATGGCTTGAAGTTGAATCTCAGTTGCGAAATGTCACCAGAAGCTGAAGAAAACCATTGTAAAAAATGCAAGTGTAGATGTTGCATAACCTGCCGACTTTCTAACCCCCTTCTGTCTGCTTGTCTTTCCAGTCCAGGCATGCAATCACCTCCCTCGCCACTCCTCCCCCTTCTCGCACCAGGCCGGGGATCGAGCCCGGCTCGGTCAGAGCCTGTGGTCTGAGACCTCTTTGGAAAACGTTATCCTTAACCTCACCCGCAAGTACTGCATGGCGGACAGTCAGAGTGAGCTCTTTGGTCTCACGGACAGCAGACCCGAGCTCTTCCACACCACAGACGGGTACTCGGAGTGCTACAGTCGCTCCGACCTGCACAGCATGGCCGACAGCCAAAGACATTTGGCCGGCAGCCACAGAGACTTGGCCGGCAGCCACTGCAACTTGGCTGGCAGCCGCGGAGATTTGCACCGCATGGCTCAAAGTCACGGAGATTTGCACCGCGTGACGAGAAGTCGGACAGGCTCCACCCGAGCAGCCCGCTCCAAGAGCCACGCGGACTTGCTCAGTCGGCGGGAGCGCTGCGCAACTGACGGCGGGTCTGCTCTGCACGGCCTGGGCCAGAGCTTTGGGAATTTGCATGGGGGTCGCTCTGCCACTAACCTGCATGCCACCGCTAGCTCGCAACGCCCGCTGGGCCGCTCTGGCCTGGCCGACTCTCAGTCTGCTTTCGGACAACTTTCAGAGCTGTCCAGCCTCAAGGGCAGCAGGCAGTTTCGCTCCAGCCCCAACTTGCAAGTGAGCCGCTACGAAACCGCCTTTGGGCCCGAGAACCAGACAGTGACGCGTGTGTACTACCGCAATGGCATGTCCACAGACTTCCATCACAGCGCAGCGCAGGAGGAAGAGGATGAGCTTCCCCCTGTGGAGACTCACTTTGATGTGGCTGCAGAGTCTTCCAGCTCGCGGCCTCAGTCCGCTTACCTGAGCTTCGAGCGGACGAGCAGGGCCTGTGACTCAACGGGCTGCTCTG
Organism: Alviniconcha strummeri; assembly: GCA_963584105.1. Lineage (NCBI taxonomy): Eukaryota > Metazoa > Mollusca > Gastropoda > Provannidae > Alviniconcha > Alviniconcha strummeri. The sequence goes on along the minus strand of OY757545.1, from coordinate 3,859,412 downwards.
AGTCTGCAACTTCCAGGGGCGCAGTTGAGCAGTCGCGCAGCTTCACTCGGCCTGGTCAGGAAAAAGTGTGTGCTGCGGTGCATGGTTCTTCCCCACGCGCTGCCCTCACAGAACCCTTGCACCCTGCGAGGGAACCGCAATCTGCAGAGAACAATCCCATGTCTCCTGTGTGGGTGACGGAGCGGAAGCCACCGCCCTATCGCAGGGGCCGAGCGGAGCGCCACAACACCTTTGCCGGGACGCAGTTTGCCCCAGGCCTGGAGATGGAGGGCAGGGGCTTGGAGGAGTGGGACAAACAGCTGTCGGCCTCAACCCCCTACCTGCCTGGTCTGAGGATTGGTGCTGACAGCCTGCAGGCCCCCGGGTCTCTTGGCACCAGACCAAGGCAGTTTGTCAGCAGGAGTGCTGGGGCCGCAGCAGGCGGAGCAGTGAAGAGGTGCTCGTCGATGTACATGAACTGTGAGTACTGTTTATTGTTCTGTTTGCTTACATGTATTTGCGTTTTCCTGCTCTTGGGTGGAGGGAGGAGAGGGGGTCATTTTGTTAGGTATCATGACTGAGTCTCTTCACTGCGTGTCAGTCATTTAGGAATTGTTATTCACAGTACAGTAACAAACAGGTTTTTATGAATTTCATTTTGATGAAATTTGTTGCGTCGTAAGGTGACTTGTGTGCCTCAGCAGATACGCAGATACACAAGTTCCTTCACACTGGTATGGTCCCCATCTCCTTGACGTTTATTGTTCTGCCATCCTTTTTACTCAGTGTGAGTCTTTCCTTGAATGAATTGTAGCATCCGCAGAGACTGCATACAATCTATTAGGGATGGGGGAAAGGGGAGGATCAAGTACCTATGAATAGCTCGTCCCAAGCGCTCCAGCCCTCAAGGACCGAAGAGACCATCAGCCACCACCAAAACAATAGCTGTTAAGGTGGGGGGACCACGCCAGTGCGAAGCAGCTTGTGTGCTTCACAACTTGCTCTTTCAACAGCCGTGCAGAGCAAAGTCACGAAGACAAAAGTCTGGACAACCAGCTGTTGAAAGCTGAAGCAAAAGACGGTCCAACTCGCCATGAGAGCCCAGCTTCGCCTCCCTCCTTGGAGTGTTCCTGGGCTTTGAATCTTTCCCAGAGACTCTGAACTTTAGCTTTAAGGCCTGGTACAGCAGCTCCACCTCCCTCTTCGGACTGTTCCTGAGCTTTGAATCTTTCCCAGAGACTGAACTTTAGTTTGAAGGTCTGGTACAGCAGCTCCACCTCCCTCTTCGGACTGTACCTGGGCTCTTGAGTCTTTTCCAGAGACTCTGAACTTTAGTTTTAAAGCCTGGTACAGCAGCTCCACCTCTGTTTTCTGACTGTTCCTGGGCTTTGAATCTTTCCCTGAGATTCTGAACTTTAGTTTTAAAGCCAGGTACAGCAGCTCTGCCTCTCTCTTTGGACTGTTCCTGGGCTCTGAGCCTTTCCCCGAGACTCTGTACTTTGAAAGCACGGTACAGCACTGCTTTTTGTGTTGCACTGCAGACCCCCAGTCAGGGCTCGACGAGGAGAGGGCAACAAAGGCCCTACAAGCAGTGTGCCTCTTTCTGCCGCCGGCTGCCCGACGCAAGCTGCACCTCCTGCTCAAACTCATGAGCAAGATGGCCGCCAACCCCTTCCTCACGTTCGATCCCAGTCAGTCCACTCGCAGTCTGGTGAGATTTCTTCTTCTTTTTTTCTTGATTCTCTGCTTTGCAGGTATGTGGAATGTGCAGTCAGACTGCCTGAAGAGCCCTCATTTGCTTGAGACAAACTCTTGCAGATGTGAAGTGTTTTTTTAAATCAAAAATGAAAATGTGAATCTGCACCGAAAAGCAAAGAAAACACGCTAGTGAGTTTTGTCCATGTGTTGCATGTGTGATACTGCATTTCATGTTAGAGGACTTTTACATGGTTCGCGTTAACTTGTAATTTACAGTATTTTACCAGATAAGATAAGCATAGTCATATATGTATACCAGATCCAGACACATAAAGGGTTCAAAAGAATGCACCTTTTTATGTTTTGGATCTTGTTTTAGAACGCTAGCAGTCATTCTTGTTTCAGACTTTTATATATATTTATACCGGATATAAGGTCAGCAATCGGTCAGACATGCCAGCTGTCATTTTGTTTGACTGGTTCTAAAAACAACAGCAAAAAATACAGCACAGTGAGAGAGGGCATGGGTGCGTGCATGCATGTTTGCTTGTTTGACCAGTTCTAAAAACAACAGCAACAAATACGGCACATTGAGAGAGGGTATGGGTGCGTGCATGCATCTGTATGTGTTAGGCAGGGAAGGGAGCTGGGTGTTTGCTAGTCCAGATCTAACAGTAGTAAACCAGTATGGCTGGCCGTGTGTCTGATAAGTTTCCACGAACCATTTTTGCCACCTTATGGATGTACGTCAAGCTGATTTGAAAAATGTCTAGCGCTGTTTGTCTTAGCATTTAGCAGTTTTAGTTTTATGCGTGATCCGCTGATAAGCAGCCTCAGTTCATGTATTGCCTTTCATGCCTGTCGGCATTTAGAGCAGCAACAAATTTCCTCCATGCCATCCTGTCTTTGGCCAGTCCCATGGTGCCCAAGCTGTGGCCAAGATCCTTCAGCTTTTCAACTGTTCTGTGCCATGTTGCTTTTGGCCACCCTCTTCTCCTCATCCCTTCAGGTGTCTAGTGGATTGCAGTTCTTGCTTGGGATCTTAGTCTTTTCTTCTTCTTCTTCTGTGTCTTTTTTAACCCTATGTGGTTGACTTGGCTCAAAGCACCAGCTGCCTAACTAACAGATTTTGTCTTTTCAGTTTCACTTTGTCATTTCTTTCTGTTACAGGATTTCAAATTTTGTGTTACATGAAGCTGAGTCTGCTTCTTTCCCAGTATTATAACTGATTGTGTGTGTGTGTGTACGCACATGCGTGTGTGTGTGGGTGAAGTGTCAGCGATTCTACAAAGTAAGTAAGTAAACATGGTGCTTAACGTCCACAGAAACCATAAGGCTCATTAGGGACGGGGAGAAGGAGGGGAAGAGGGTATGGAGGTGGGGGAAGAGGGAGACCATATACCTATTGCTACACTGTCACCACCAGAATGACTCCCACATTAAGATGGGCAGTGGTGAGAGCCATTTTACTGTTTCATTTTTGTGTGTGGTAACTCTGTTTACATACCCCCATGCTGCCATGCCTTGGCCAAAGACGTGCATCTGACAATGGGCATTGCAGGTGCTGGGAACCTTCCAGCATGCTGTGTTGCGGTCACGGGAGGAGACGGAGCTGGATGCAGTCCTGGTGTTCCAGCTGGTGTCGTTCCTGGTGGACCACCACATGGACATCCTGGCCGTGCCCACCGACATGAAGGAGGCCGTGGAGGACCGGCTCAGGATGCTGGAGAAGCCTCAGGTACACAACTGTGCACCACAGGTGCTGGACCACATCTCTTATAACTCACATCAACTGGACCACATCGGTCTTATAACCCACATCAGCTGGACCACATCTGTCTTATAACTCGCATCAGCTGGACCACATCTATCTTATAACTCACATCAGCTGGATCACATCTGTCTTATAACTCACATCAGCTGGACCACATCTGTCTTATAACTCGCATCAGCTGGACCACATCTATCTTGTAACTCACATCAGCTGGACCACATCTGTCTTATAACTTGTGTCAGCTGAACCACATCTATCTTATAACTCACATCAACTGGACCACATCTGTCTTATAACTCGCGTCAGCTGAACCACATCTATGTTATAACACACATCAGCTGGACCACATCTCTTACAGCACACATCAGCTGGATCACTTCTGTCTTACAATCTGCATTGGCTGGACCACATCTGTCTTATAATGCACATCAGAGCTGGAGCACATCTGTCTTATAATGCACATCAGAGCTGGAGCACATCTGTCTTATAATGCACATCAGAGCTGGAGCACATCTGTCTTATAGCTTACATCAGCTGGAGCACTTCTGTCTTACAATCTGCATTGGCTGGACCACATCTGTCTTATAATGCACATCAGAGCTGGAGCACATCTGTCTTATAATGCACATCAGAGCTGGAGCACATCTGTCTTATAGCTTACATCAGCTGGAGCACTTCTGTCTTATAACCTGCATTAGCTAGACCGCATCTGTCTTATTACTCACGCCAGCTGGACCACATCTGTCTTATAACTCACATCAGCTGGACCACATCTGTCTTATAACTCACATCAGCTGGACCACATCTGTCTTATAACCCACATCAGCTGGACCACACCTGTCTTATAACTCACATCAGCTGGACCACATGATTTATAACCCACATCATCTGGACCACATCTGTCTTATAACTCACATCAACTGGACCACATCTATCTTATAACACACATCAGCTGGAGCACTTCTGTCTTATAACCCACGTCATCTGGACCACATCTATCTTTGTCTAGATTGTGTAGCTCATTAGCCAGGTGTTTTCCTGTCAAGGAATCATCAGAATCTGAATGAGTGCAGTCTTTTATCTTTGCCTACATTGTGTTGCGTATCAGCCGGGTGTTTTCCTGTCAGACTGCTCTCAAGGAATCATCAGACTGCATGCAGTCTTTTATCTTTGTCCAGAACGTGTAGCTCACCAGCCGGGTGTTTTCCTGTCAGACTGCTCTCAAGGAATCATCCGAATCTGAATGCAGTCTTTTATCTTTGTCCAGAACATGTAGCTCACCAGCCGGGTGTTTTCCTGTCAGACTGCTCTCAAGGAATCATCCGAATCTGAATGCAGTCTTTTATCTTTGTCCAGAACGTATAGCTCACCAGCCGGGTGTTTTCCTGTCAGACTGCTCTCAAGGAATCATCCGAATCTGAATGCAGTCTTTTATCTTTGTCTAGATCGTGTAGTTCATCAGCTGGGTGTTTTTCTGTCAGAGTGCTCTCAAGGAGTTATCAGACTGCCTGCGGTCTTTTATCTTTGTGTAGATGGTGTAGCTCACCAGCTGGGTGTTTTCCTGTCAGACTGCTCTCAAGGAATCATCCAAATCTGAATGCTGTCTTTTATCTTTGTCTACATCGTGTATCTGAGCTAGGTGTTTGTGTTTTCCTGTCAAAGTGTTCTCAAGGAGTCATTGGAATCTGAATGCATGCAGTCCATTATCTTTGTCTATATTGTGTAGCTCACCAGCCGGATGTTTTCCTTTCAGAGTGCTCTTGGAGTCTCAAGGAATCATCTTTTATCTTTTCGTCTAGATGGTGTAGCTCATCGGCTGGGTGTTTTCCTGTCAGACTGCTCTCAAGGAATCATCAGAATGCGTGCAGTCTTTTATCTTTGTCTAGATCGTGTATTCTCCCCGGGACCCTGGCACCCTGCGCTTCTCTCGCCCCCTCTCCCTGCAGCAGTATGAGGCCAGCAAGGTGGATCACTCCCACAGCGCCCTTGTGGAACTCCTTGACAGCATTGTTCGTAACCAGGCCATGGCCGACCGAGAGAAGCGGAGGCGTCTTAAACAGGTAGGTGAATTCATTTGTCTGTGGAAGGATATTGTGCACAACAGGTGTTTTTCTGTTGTTGTTTTTTATATTGTTTTATACAGTGATGCCACCTTTGACGGGTTTAAGTCTGAATCAGGATTTGCTGATTCAATGATCGTGTGTCTTTTCCAGTTTTGATTTAGGTCAGATAGTTTGACAAGAGGGGAAGTAATGAAGAGTAAAGGAAGAAGGAAAGCTTTTTGCTGTCTTTGGAAGAGGGAGAGAAATGAGAGGGAACAACAGAAAGAAATCCTTCCAACAGCGACATGTCAGTGACCCATCAAAGATGGCAGACATACAGTTCTAAGCTGTTCAGATATCCCATGACAACAACAAAAGTCCTTTGTTGATAACTTCATATGAATAAATACACGCTTGTTGTTTGCAGTTTCAGAAAACGTACCCACATATCTACCGACGGCGCTTCCCGGACGCAAACAGTGACCCGCTTCAGACTGAGCTGAGACCCCGGATCAAACCCCCAATGTTCTCCAAACCTCTTTTGAAGCTGAGAGGTCTACGTGTGTAACTGAACTGGGGTCTGGGATCCAACATCTGCCGTTCACCTGCCCAGTGACCACCTTTCGTGAGGCCACTGGAACTGTAATACCAAGTGTGCTTCACTGCTGTGGACAGTCTGCCTCCGAAGCACGTCAGAAGCTGACAGACTGTCATGTGTAGACTGGGATCCAGAAGCCAACATCCAACACTCACCTTTCGTGAGGCCACTGGAACTGTAATACCAGGTGTGCTTCACTGCTGTGGACAGTCTACCTCCGAAGCACGTCAGAAGCTGACAGACTTTCACATGTGGATGGGATCCAGAAACCAACATCCGACACTCACCTGTCTGGCGACCACCTTTCATGAGGCCCCTGAACGTCTTCTGGAGCTGTTGTCCAAAGTTCGCTTGGCTGTAGTGCTGTGCACAGTACAGTCTGCCTCCAAAGCACTTCTGAAGCTGAGAGACCTTCATGTGTGGATGGGATCCAGAAACCAACATCCGACACTCAGCTGTCCAACATCTGCTATTCCTGACCCCCGCCCCCTCCCCACCGCCACCAAGACTTTCTGGAGCTGATGGGCTTTCTGAGATCTAGAATCCCATGTTCACTGCCTACAATCTGCCTCTGAAGCACTTTCGAAGTGGAGAGGCTGGCGGGTGTGAATGCATGGGGGTCTGGAATCCAGTGTCCACCCCCTACTATCTGCTCACAAAACCCCAGACTTCTGAAGTTCGGTTCAGAGACCTTTGTGTTTAACTGAATTGGGACGTAGAATCCAACATCCATCACACCACTGTCCAGCCTGTGTCATTCATCCAACATCCGTGCCTCTTCTGAAGCTGAGATGCCTTCTGGGATCTAGTAGTCAACGTCCGCCATTCAGTTATCCAGTGTGCATCCCTCACGAAACCTCCAAACCTGTTCTTAAAGGGGAACCAAACCAATATGCAAATAAAATTTTTTTAAACAAGGGAGTTAATTAGCGCTCAAAATACACAACACAAGCACAACAAAGACCCGAGACGCCTGCGGTAACTCTCACCTGGCGTGCGTGTAAATACAAGGTACACAAACTCCACCAGAGGTACGTCCTCAAAAAAGGATGCCCCCCCCCCCCCCCCCCCCCCCCAGTGGCATATATACCACGGTATGCTAATAGCCCTGAAACTGTAGAACTATTTCCATTTGAATGTTCCGCACGGTTGTTCTATCGCTATCTGTGCAGCAGACATAGTTTGTTGCTGTGAATTTGAGCTCTTCCAGCTGCAGCCGTGCTGGTTTGCTCCTTGCTGATGAAAACCGGGAAAAGATGAAAACCGGGAAAAGGCTGGCTCTTGGCATCACAGCTTCGGAGGCCAGGCGCCGGTAGATGTCCCGCAGTGTAAAGCTTGTGGTCGTTGTGTTCTGTAGGATCTCATGACTCTGGCACCGATGGCAGAGGAGCAAAGCGCTGACGAAAAGGGTTCCCCCCCCCCCACACCCCCCCAAATGTCCACTCCTTTTTTTGACCTATGGCTATGCTCAATGATGCAGGCATTGGGGTAGTTTACCAGAGTGATGTAGACCTGAACAACATGCCCACGCTTCCTGGGTCAGGGAAAGCGAGACTTTGTGAACGGTTATTAGATTGAAGAGGCAACTTCATTTCTGAGCGTATTCTTTGTTCCATTCCTGTCAGTAGGATCCTTGATGCCTCAGTCCTCCTCTGTGTGGTTCCCTTTTAACAGTTTTAAGTTGAGAGGCCTTTGAGTGTGTGAGTAAATACACTCAGAATCTCAAGAGGCCTTTGAGAGTATGAGTAAATGCAATCAGAATTTCAAGAGGCCTCTGAGCGTACGAGTGAATAAACTCAGAATCTTGAGAGTCCTCTGAGTGTACAAGTAAGTAAACTCAGAATCTTGAGAGGCCTTTGAGTGTACAAGTAAGTAAACTCAGAATCTTGAGAGGCCTCTAAGCATATGAGTAAATAAACTCAGAATTTTGAGGGGCCTTTGAGTTTACAAGCAAATAAACTCAGAATCTTCAGAGGCCTTTGAGCATATGAGTAAATAAACTCAGAATCTTCAGAGGCATCTGAGCATATGAGTAAATAAACTTGATGCCAGACTCCACATCTCGGTCTTCCTAACACCCACCGCTCTTGATTGAAAGCTTCTCGAATGAAAAGGGATTGTGAAATATGCATCCTGCGATGGATTAACTCTTCCAACTTGGCAAATCCTACATGCTGAATTGAGCCTCATAACCCTTTCAAATTTTAGCTTTTTTTTTTTTTTTTTTTAATGATTAATTTTGTTTTTAAATCCAAGTGAGTGTTAAGAATTTGTTTCATGTTGATGTTCATGTTAGCTGTACAACAGAACCTTTCTTTTAAGACAGATTCCTGTAGCATGGGATTCTGGTGAAAACAAAGAGATTTAATTATTTGTACTATGCACTTTTATATGTTTGTTTTTATAACAACTTTCTTTTTGTCTGAAGAGAATTCTTTTATGGCAACTTTCTTTTTTCTTAAGAGGATTCTACCATCCCTAAAATTACTGTTGCAACTTACATATATATATATGGCCTTATGATTACGTTTATCATGAGCAATAACGGATGACGCAATGACATGTGTTTCTTCAGGTGATAATGGATGGTACTGCTGCATGTCTCCAGTAGTGATAAATGGAATCCCAATGAACAGCCCCTCTTTTAAATCTATTTCTTCTTCTTCTCCCCCCCCCCCCCCCCCCCCCACCCCCAACGCCCCTGTTTTTAAGTGACCTGAAAAGAGGAGTGGCCTTTGGTGAAGGTTTCATAACAGATGATTATTCGACTGGCCTAGTTTAGCTATTAATTAACTCTCCGAAACCCGAGCATCCTTCCAGTAGAGAGAAAGTTTTGAAAGTTGGGGTGACGGCTTAACATAGTCCCAATTTATTTCGTGTCCCCCTTTCCACCAAGACGTTTCTCAGCGTTTCCAACAAGCTTCACCTTACCTGGTCCCCCACACACAAAAAAAGGTCACTCTTGCAATGTTGTACTTAAAAATTCAGTCATCATGACTTAGATTTTGTGTTCCACCTGGCTTTGTGTTCCACCTGGCTTTTTGAAAAAAAAAAAATCCCTGGTACCCACCAGGGATTTTTTCTTTTCTTCAAAAAGCCACTTTTTTCTGTTGGGTTGTAGATCCTCTGTTTTTGTTTGCTTTTGTTTGGCATTGGTGGGGGTGGGGTACTGCGTTACTCCAAAGACAGTGAGGTGAACCTCTTCCGCCTTTCCGTGCCATTTCTGAGCGGTGAAAAGCACAGCACAAGTTTCATCATCAGGTCACAAGTTCTTGTCGACAGACTTGAATTTAAAGTGCAATTTGTTTCACTTTTACTTTTGCTGGTTTGTGCCTTTATTTAACCTCGCTTTGTTTGCGCATTGTATAGAAATTCACAGTATTTCATGACAAGCCGCGTTACCTATCTGCTTTGCAACAAGTCTGACTGTGTATTTGTGTGCATGGGCGTGGGTTTGTTTTGACTGAGTTTTGTGTCTTGGTTCTTTGCTATGTGCTCCAGTTTGGAGAAATGGCACATAAAAGAGTACATTATTATTAAGTTGGGGGGGAGGGGGGGGGGGGGCTTTCAGGAGAATGTGGACTGTTTCTGGTAAATTTGTCCGATCTGGTGTCAGGCGTGCTCATGCTGCTGGATCAGCAACTTGGCTTCTGTGAGAGTGATGATTTGTAAGAGAATTTGTCTGGATTTGATATTGTGCGTGAAAAAGTCTTCAGCATGCAGGTTGCTCACATTCCTTCTGAAAGACAGTCCTCTTGGTTTCGGTGTGTATTGTACGACATTTTAGTTGTTGCTGCCTACCTTTGAATAAAATAATTGCATTCTGATGATATTCTGCTTTAAATTACGAGAAGGAAACAAAAATCCAGGCAGACTCCTCGATGTGTAATTCTCTCACTTTAACAGTGTCGTGTAATATACGCATCATTACTGAATGTTACAGTGTGTTGTTGCTCAAACAATATACTGTGTGCTGTACTATCACTTACTGCTGACCACATGTCCTTTTGTATGTGTTCATCTTTGCATTTGCAGTACGTTTAAAAAAAAAAAATCAATACTCAGTCTGCAAGTTGACGAGAATGCTGTTTTTGTGATGTGTTTGTAAAAATAATTCTATATTATATATGTTTTTAATTTCCAGTTTTTCTCCCTTGGCATTGCATTCCTGTAAACTTTCAGCTTTTTGTATCTGCATCCGGTGCTTGACATTCCTTTCCTCCATCGCTTCAGTTACAAATCATATTTACACTTCTTTCTTTTTTACAAAATATTTCAGATGTTTGTTGTTGCTGGGTGCAGAGTTCACAAGAGTGACCCTGACACCATGTTTTTCCTCCTCAGTCAAGAAAATGTCTTGGTGATGGAGCTAGTGTAGTAGTAATAGATTATCCAGGTATATCCTTGCCATGTATGATTGCGCTTTGCATTTAGATCCATCGTGCTTGAAGATACGGCTTAGCCTCCAGTTTACTGTAATCCTTTTTGTATCAAGTTCAAACTTGGGAAATTCTGCTCAAAACTCTCATCCAAATGTCCTCGTTGCTCTCTTTCCTTGTGTTTTTTTGTACAGAGTTTTTGTTTAGAAGCAGTGTTTGATTATTCCACCTGCTGTAAGGGGCTCCATTGTATGTGGCGTGGTGACAGTTGTACAAGAATAACAGATTACTGTAACTGAGCAATCATCCATTGGGCGGCATCTCTTGTGAATTTTGCATTCAGTGTTGGTCTAACTGAGCAATCGTCCATTGGGTGGCATCTCTTGTGAATTTTGCATTCAGCATTGGCCACACCTCTGGCAGCTCAAATGAAAACATGACCCTACCTTCAAAAATGAGTCATGCTGGTACTTTTTGCCATTTTGAGATATATCTGTATCACAGTAGAGAGCACAACACTATCTTGTAAATGATGCAAAAATTATCAAAATCGGTTCACTGGTCTTGTTATAACTAATTGAAGTTGTGACCACCACAGCCTCTCATTCTGAAAATTAGCTCATACAGTCCTTAGCAACAAGGAGGTGCATGTTTAAAACACATTTTTGTGACATTTGTAAAAAAAAAAATTGTGCATAAGGAGTATATTTTCTGATGCAAAAAAAAAAAAAAGACTTGAGCAATCAGATCATGCAGAAAACCCAAAATCTAAAAAAAAAAGAAGAAAAAAGCCATCATGAGAAAGTAAGTAACTTGATGTTTTACGCCCAGTCAACTAGTATGGTTATATCAGGGCGAGCATGAAGACCGCTGATGAAATTGATAAAGGCATCTTTAAAATGAAAACAACTCATTCTTGGGAATAACTACACCAATCCACACTGGCTAAGGCTGTAATGAGTTAGAAGTTGGTCATTATGACAGTTCACTTTTTTTCAGGTTCTTTTTCTCATTCAAACTTGTCTACCTGCATAATTTAGGTAATTGCTCAAAGTGGAAATCAAGTTTTCCTTACCCTGCACTGCACTTTACACACATCATGAGGTTTTCACTTGCTGAAATCATATGGGCAATCCTCATTTGCAGCACCAAAACAGATGGCAACACCGAAACAGCCGGTTGAGCTCAAATGTAACTGATGAAAACAAGTCATGACAATAACACACAACCCCAGTAAAAAGAACAATACATTAATCACCAATATATGCCGAAATTACAAATAAACAGGAAAAGCTCTAAGCAGCCTATGAGCCATAACACTGATGATGATGACTTAGGATGCTGATCAGTTTCACTTACCATCGCCAACCTCACGCCAAGAGAAAGTGAAAACATAATCAGATATATGCAAGTGCGCATGTTTGATTATGTCACTCTTGACCTCATTTCGTGTCTGCTTTGCGTGTCTCGATGTTAAGAAATCGGTCCTGACTCATTTCAGAAGGCAGGGTCACAAATCTCGTCATATTTGTTCATCTATTTTTTGGTAATAAAGCCGACTAATGTACATACCAACTGTAAGTAATGCATAATGAAGTTTTTTGTGTCATGTTTGTTTGAATGTCAGTGACTACACTTTGTGTTACACTCCACACCAAGGGTCTGTGGGTTGGGTACAGAAAGTAGGACCTCCTCTGCTGAGAGCAGTGTCTGGTGTAGCAAGGTGTCTGACACGCGCTTGGTACAGTCACTGCTCTCACTTATATCAATGCGCATGAAGCCATTTTCAGCTCAGGTGGGATCGGAATCGGAACTAAGCCATTTGTGAAGAGCAGATATGGTGACAAGGTCAAGTAGGTTGATGATTTTCTTGCTCTTTGGCATAGGGCTATCAAAGTTCCCCTCTTTTTAAGCCTGAAGTAGGTCAGAACAGAGCTTCGCATGCTAAACCTGCTGCTAGGAATTCTGCCTTTCTCACTTCTGCCTTCCCTGTTTCAGTCAACTTCATTTTGACTTGCATGAAAAATGTGAGAAAGTAATCAACAATTTATTTTTTTATTTTAATTTTTTAAAGAAGACAAAGTAATAATAATATTTAAAACATCTTGCAAAACAAGGAAGCAGATCATGAACCAAGTGAGGACCTCCCACATCTCAGCACTGGCGTGAGATTCCATGCCATTTAGGAGTAAGACTAAGAATAGCCCTGTCCTATCGAACTGCCATAACATCTTTTATTGCAAAAGCCAAAACATGTTTTTCTCTCTTTTTGAATTTTTTTTTGAGGGGTGGTGGGTGGTGGGGGGGTTAAAGTGTGAGCCACAGAGCATATGCTCTTGTTTCCCCCAGTTCTCTTCCTACGCAAAGCGACTTGTGTGAAAAACAGTGAATCAGACTTACCTGTGATTCGATCGTGTGTGTGTGTGTTTTTTTCCCCACCCTGATGTGACCATAGCTGTTGACAGGGTGTCAAAATAATTATCATGTAAGCTCTTTTTAGCATAAGCCTAAAGCCCTTGAAGCAACCCCAAACACTGATAAGCCATGAAGCAACCCCAAACACTGATAAGCCATGAAGCAACCCCAAACACTGATAAGCCATGAAGCAACCCCAAACACTGATAAGCCATGAAGCAACCCCAAACACTGATAAGCCATGAAGCAACCCCAAACACTGAATGATAAGCCATGAAGCAACCCCAAACACTGAATGAGTTTATATTTTTAACCCCTCAGGTGCGAGCTTAAAATAGTTCAGCTTGCCTGAGTGATCTGATGAATAATTCTGAGTTGCGTCCCTGTGTTTGACAGGTTTTTGAAATGCATTTTAAACCGACCTCTTCCTACCTCTCTTTTTACAATACTTGTAGTAGACTAGTACAGAGTCTCGGAGAGTTATCAGTTTTAATGAAATTTTATCATAAACGATCTCATTTGCTTTTGTGTTGAGTGTATGTACAAACGACACAAACATCCATTCATTTTTCATAAGTTTCGATTTCTTTGAAGTCTTTGTCAATGAATTTGGACTGAAACTAGAATGCCACGTCACAGGAACGTTAATGTAAACAGATACATAACTAAATGTGCTGTCATTCACTGTGTCTGTCTCTTCTCTGCTACTCGATTTTCAAGGGCCAATATTTGTAAAGCAACCAGTCCTAGCTCCCATCATAATTTCACAACTATTGAATAAGGATAATGCTGATTCTGCAAGAAGCATTGGTTGTTCTTAGATGTTAATCCATTGCTCAGTGCTGTGAGGCCGCATCCAGTGAAAAAAATCTGCTGGATGTTGCACCCTAGAAAAGAAGAAGAAAGAAAATAGATGTAAATGGGAGCTAACTCGGTGAAAGCGAAGAAATTCGACAAAAGAGAAGCAATGCTATAAAATCGAGTGTGATGGTGTTGGGTGAGAGACAGGAAACCATAGAAACAGCAGGAATTCTTTGCTTGTAACAAGCCTAAATGGGGCGCCACCAGCGCAGAAGTCGAGGTCAGCTCTGCTGAGACTCTAGATCTATTAAAGCTCCTCCCTTTCATGCCAGGTCAGAATATAGCTTCATATGCTTGTCTGCTGCCAGGGATTATCTTCTGAAGCACTTCTCAGCCAGTCATGCTTTTCTGTCTTTTGCCTTCTATTGTGAAGCTTGAGAACTTCTGATATGCAATTATAGATCTCTGTTGCACCATCCTTCCCAGTGACATTTTTCACCTTTCCATGACATCATTCGCAATATCAGCATGCAGTTTCCTGTCCTTGTCTCCAAGGAATCTGTAGTAGAAAAGAGTAGGCATCAATCAAGCAAACTGTGGCAACGTCCAGGATTGAGAGCCATCGATGAGGCACATACCTCTCTGGAGATGTAACCTCTATGGCCATCAATGAGGCACATACCTCTCCGGAGATATAGCCTCTATGGCCATTGATGAGGCACATGCCTCTTTGGAGATGTAGCCTCTATAGCCATCAGTGAGGCACATGCCTCTCTGGAGATATAGCCTCTATGGCCATTGATGAGGCACATACCTCTTTGGAGATGTAGCCTCTATAGCCATCAGTGAGGCACATACCTCTCTGGATTATGTAGCTTATATGGCCATCAGTGAGGCACATACCTCTGGAGATGTAGCCTCTATGGCCATAGATGAGGCACATACCTCTCTGGAGATGTAGCCTCTATGGCCATCGACAAGGCACATACCTCTTTGGGGATGTAGCCTCTATAGCCATCAGTGAGGCACATACCTCTTTGGGGATGTAGCCTCTATAGCCATCAGTGAGGCACATACCTCTGGAGATGTAGCCTCTATGGCCATCGATGAGGCACATACCTCTTTGGGGATGTAGCCTCTGTAGCCATCAGTGAGGCACATACCTCTTTGGGGATGTAGCCTCTATAGCCATCAGTGAGGCAAATACCTCTTTGGGGATGTAGCCTCTATAGCCATCAGTGAGGCACTTACCTCTCTGGAGATGTAGCCTCTATGGCCATTGATGAGGCACATACCTCTTTGGAGATGCCGCCTTGATACCCAAAATACAGTAAAAAGAT
The DNA here is from genome assembly GCA_963584105.1 of Alviniconcha strummeri. Classification (NCBI taxonomy): domain Eukaryota; kingdom Metazoa; phylum Mollusca; class Gastropoda; family Provannidae; genus Alviniconcha; species Alviniconcha strummeri. The sequence goes on along the minus strand of OY757545.1, from coordinate 3,844,386 downwards.
CAGATTGTGTTTCATGTCAGCGCTCTGCTAAAATATGCATGCAGATCAGATGTCAATGATTCTGCCTCAGCTGAAAAAGGTTTACAAAACTGCTTTGCTGGCTTAGGTGCATGATGGCATGTGTCATCATGGATGTCCATTAAAACCAGACACCCTGCCTCTGATCAGAGTCCCTAGCCTACGTTTTCCAGAAGGGAGGTTGGCGGGTGTCTGATGTCTCCCACCTGCCTGCAATCTCAGGGCTGTTGAGTGATTCCCCTTTCTGATTTTCTCCCCTAGTCCTGTTGCCCGCTGGTTTAAACAGTTTTGATTAATGAAAGCATACCAACGTACAATAACACAATAAGTATCAAACAAGTAAACTTATACGTAGTCCTGTTGCCCTCTGGTTTAAACAGTGTTTATTAATGAAAGCATACGAACGTACAATAACAATAATTTTTTTGGGGGGGGGGGGAGCGTCAAACAAGTAAACTTATACATAGTCCTGTTGTCCTTGTTCTGCTAATGGTCCATTCACCTGACTTTTTTTTTTTTTTTCTCTGATAAAATTCTCCAATAATTAATTTTGTGTTAAATGATAATATAAAAAAAAAAAAAAAAAGTATGGTTTTTGTTGAGCAGCAAGAGATGATAGCTGGTAGGTGGTATGTTCAGGTTGTTCCCTGCTGAACTGCACTGACATTTACTTTTGCTTTTGTTTTTGTTTTTAATTTATCCTCTCTTTTTTTCTCTTTTTTTCTTTCTTTAATCTGGTATCAATAAATAGATGGAATGGTTGACAATACCAGCATGTCCTAGCCTTATATACTTTAACAAGGGCAGTGTTAAAGGGACTACTTGAAAAGTTGTGTATTATATATGTACGTTTTGCTTTAAATTTGTGTGTACAGATCAATTTTGCAGATTTGACCTAATTGAGAAAGGGTTTACATATGAGAAGTTTTGAAATGCGTGTCTGCTTTTATGATGAGTGACTGTCTAAGGTGACGCTGTGTGATTGACAGAACGTTAATTAAAACCTTATTGCAACTTTACTCCCACCCACTCTCAGTGGCACGGACTGCTTGTCTTGCTACCGCTCACAATGGCACAGCAGTTCATCAGCACCGACACTAGTGCTTCCAGGCCAGCCCGCGTTTGACAAAAAAAAGCTCATGCAGTTCAGCAAAGATTGATTTGTGACGGTGTAGTGCTTGAAATGTTATGTTTGATATTATGACAGGCCTATGAAAAGGGTTTTTGGTCATAAATGTTGCCACTGATAGGGAAGAGACTGTGCCTGCTCTCTCTCTCTCTCTCTCTCTCTCTCTGCCTACCTACCATCCAGTCTTACTTCATTTGATACTGTCCAGTTTGACAACACTGCGACACACTATTCTTTTCTTTTTGTAGCAGTGTGCCCTGTCTTTTGTGTGTTGGGTCGTATGTGTGAGTGTGTTCAGCAAAGATAGATTTAACTGTGATGGTGTAGTGCCTGAAATATTATGTTTGATATTATGACAGGCCCATGAAAAGGGTTTTGTTCATAAATGTTGCCTCTGATACATCTACTTGGGAAGAGACTGCCTGCTCTCTCTCTCTCTCTCCCCTACCTACCATCCAGTCTTACTTCATTTGATGCTGTCCAGTTTGACAACACTGCGACACTATTCTTCTCTTTTTGCAGCAGTGTGCCGTGTCTTTCGTGTGCTGGGTTGTATGTGTGAGAGAGTGTGTGTGTGTTGGGGGTGGGGTAAACAACTGTGTTTAAAGCGAGAGAAGTAGTGGAGGTGAACTATCCTGCTAAATTCAGAATAAATTTGTCATGGAAGCTGCACATGCATGACAGTGGCAACTACCTTGAGGTTGTTGGCTGTTCGTGGGCCAGTAATATTTATGCATGGATGCAGCCGAGGTTTTTGTTTTTTTATGCCAAGACAACCTCTTCAGTGCTTGGGGTAATGTGTATGATTGAAACTAAAGTGACTGGCCAAAAACAAAACAAACAAAAACTACCAAATCTATCAGCACTAGGTTTGGAATATGTATTAACTGTTTGACTTCTCACTTTTCAATCGATTTAATGTATGCTCAACTGAAACAGCTTGTTAAATTATTAAACTTTGGAGTTCATGTAGCATTTTAATTCTAGTCTTCAATCAGCAATAAAACAAAATGAAAATAAATGCTTTTTGTTGTTTTTAATGTGTTTACTCAAATATGCTGTGTATGCTTATTATTCAAGTAACTGGATCACCTTCCTTCCTCTCTTTTTTGCCCTCTCTCTCTGGCTCTCTCTCTCTCCACACACACAGATGTACACACACACACACACACACACACACACAGAGCAGTACATGCATACACACAGACAACACACAGCAGTACACGCTCATGCACACACACACACACATGCGCACACACACACACGGAGTACAAGCACAGACACAGACATAACACACACAGACATACACACATGTACGCACACATGAGTCAGTACAAGCACAATAGTTTATTTTAAAATGTGAAATAAAAAGGCCTTTTATAAAGTCAGGCATTGTCACTAACGGGTACATAAATGATGTGCATGTCCAATGTCAACACGCGACCACACAGCAAACACTCCAGCACTGCTGTTCAACTGCAAGTTTCATCATTCATTCGTTAATTAATTAATGCCAAGTAGAAGCAGATGCAGTAATCAATGGGCACTTTCATACCCTGCTCTGTTCCAGCTTTCACACAACTTCACTGGATCAAGTTCTTTTGATGCACAGAAATGGGCACAGCTTGAGTAAGATTGGCAGTCTTACATCCCAAGACCACTGATACACTAGATAATAAATATATTACCTGGAAAACAAACGAGGCTGCATTGCATATATATATCAAGTTGAAAAAAATGAAAAAAGATTTTAACAGTAAAACCAGCTGAAGCATTGATTAAATGGATTTCTACACAATGAACCGGTATACACAACTCTTGAGTCCATTTTTTTTAATGTACATATACAAGCCTGCCAAAAAATAAAATTTAAATCTGCACCCCCCTCCCTTCCCCTCCCAGTTATAGTTTTTCTTTCAATGTACATATCTACAAGAAAAATGGAAGCAAAAATCAACAAAAATAACTCACAAAATACTGTACAAAATAAAATGTCTCTTTTAGTAAAAAAAAAACCAGCGAAAAAAATAAATAGCCCTCAAAACAACTTTTTGAAATTATACAAGTGGCTCGCTTCAAGTCTCCACTTGACCTGGATATGTATCTATGGGTAAATCCTGCCTGGCAAGTTAAAGCTTGTGCACAAACTGAAAAAAACTGAAGCAGATAATGCAGCAACACTCAGCGGTGCATCGGTATGTAACATGACAAAACCATACACCTTTCTAGCCTGTCAATGACAAAACCATACACCTTTCTAGCCTATCAATGACAAAACCATAAACCTTTCTAGCCTAAACCACACACCTTTCTAGCCTTTCAGTGACAAAACCAAACACCTTTCTAGCCTATCAATGACAAAACCATAAACCTTTCTAGCCTTTCAATGACAAAACCATACACCTTTCTAGCCTATCAGTGACAAAGCCATAAACCTTTCTAGCCTCAACCACACACCTTTCTAGCCTTTCAGTGACAAAACCAAACACCTTTCTAGCCTTTCAGTGACAAAACCATACACCTCTCTAGCCTTTCAATGACAAAACAATACACCTTTCTAGCCTATCAATGACAAAACCAAACACCTCTCTAGCCTATCAATGACAAAACCATAAACCTTTCTAGCCTATCAATATAGTTTCTTTCATAATATGCACTCTTGAGTTTCCACCAATGTCAGTCCTTAACCAGACTTTTCCAAAACTACATCCAGTTCTCAGTGTAAATTTCTGTATAACCAGGATTTCTTGTGTATCTTTGTGAATGTAGTTATGTGGGCTGTTGACCCAAGTCTCATTTACCTTTGCCAAACTGGAATTCAGTGTTAAAACACAGTGTTGTAGACTGTAATCTTAAACCTGAACAGGCCTCATTCTGTTTCAGATTTTAAGGCCAAACAATCAAGCTACCAGTACCCATGCCCTCCCTTTTCGGAGCAGAACTTGAGAATGTAAAAGATTCATGCCATCACGGCAAAGTGAACATCACTTTCTGATGATGGCATGAATCTTTTTCACTCTCAAGTTTGGGCAGGCTAAAAAAAGAGATATAAAAAAAAGTACAGTGTGGGGCTTTGAGTTTGACTGTGTGGCTGCAATGCAAACATTTACCACAAAGCAGCCAGTTTCCAAAAGCCAGTGCTGGTGAATTTAAAAAAAAAAATCTTGCCAGAGCCTACTGTTCCAATGAGTAACCTAAATTATATCTGATGGGGTCAACATTACCCCATGCTAACCTTTTTTTTTTCTTTAAACTGTTACACCTTGCTATATTCAACAACAATGGGTTATTCATGGAATGAGGGAACTGCTGCTGGTGAAGCTGACAAAGTGGACCATTATTAGAACAGATCTCGGAAAATGTACTCACCAACTGGGTGAGTACATTTTCCGAGATCTGTTCTAATAATGGTTATGTGAAGTACATCTTGCCTTCAGTTCTGATGATTGGTTCTGAGTGCTACCTAGAAATGACCTGAAGTCCCCAGCAACAATCGTGATTGCCCATTACCAAAAGAAGACATTGCTTTACCCATTTCACAGTCAATCCCTAATCTGAGCAGCAATTTTTATGTGGGTACTCTGAGGTGAATTTCAGGTGTATAAAGGCAAATCCTTTTTTAAATTTTAGATATATATATATTTATTTTTAGGATTAACGACAAAACACACTTAAAAATGGAATGAAATGAAGTTGCAGTTCTGAAAAAACTGCATAATGGAATGATACCATGGAAAAAAGTTTGTTACCACCAAATCTGAGCTTTTAAATAAATAAGCATATCAGCTTGAACAAAAAATCAAAATTAAAGCATCTCTTGACACGAAGAGAAAAGAAAAGACAAGTCAGTTGAAAAGCACTGATCACAATGATTTTGAGCACAGAATTTCCACTCTATCACTGACACTAAAAAAAACAACTAACAAAAACCTGTATGGCAAAATCTCAGTATCCAGATGAATAGACTCAACAGCCTGACTGAAACAATTAAAATGGAATGTTTGAACGAATATGCACATTCACAGCATATGCACTGAACTAGTAAGCGTTGGCTATAAAGTATTCGCAGGCCAAATATTCTGGCTGATGTTGATAATATGTTTTTATACACAGAAGAGATTCTGTTTTTTTTTTTATATTACTACTTGCACTCCAATGACTAGAAATGCATCTTTCCCTCCTCACCAAGCGCACAAACTGAATCTGAAATAAGTTACAAAATGGGACATGCTGCGCGTATTACTGGACAAGCGACAGCAAAACCGCCTCGGCAGTTTTTGGCCAATACTGTGCTGTTAAAATCTTAAACACTAAAGTAGATCCAATCTACATCTCTGCCACTTAAATCATTGCTTTGTAATATTAATAGTTATGAGGCCTACTTATTTTTTTTATTTGCAATGAATGCAGTTATGATAACTCACGATAACACCTGTCCAGATGGGGAAAAAAAAAAAAAATGCAAGCACAAGAATTACTGAATAATTTTCATCATCCTGTAAACATAATTTCAATAAGATCATATTGGTATTACAAAAAAAAAAAACACACACGCCAACAACCCTTCCATTCAAGCCTGTATGATTTGCACAAACCCAAACTCCCCTAAGTGGCACGTACTACAAACAGACAACAGTCACAGAAAACAGTCACAGAACGAGTCTTCCGCTTGGGTACAATGAACGTGCAGACATGTGAGTGTGGGTGAAGAAGCAGGAAATGATGAGGGGAGCGCGAGTGAATGATGGTGAGGGAACGAGGCAAGTACAAAGGCACGACTCGTCCTCCTGCCAGCGAGGACAGAAAACATGGCGATTTTGACACCTTTTTTACAGGGAGGGGGAAAAAACCAACAAACAAAAAAGTATGCACTGAACAAAGTTTCACCACACTGGCAAAACTTTGAACACCAATACGTTTCGACTAAACTATTAACTGTGGTAACATAGCAATGCAATCCCACCCACTCCGTGCAGAAACTGAAGCAATTCAACAAAACGCTGGGCTCCCCCCCCCCCCCAAAAGAAATTGTGCTATCAAATGGAAAGCCAAAAATATTTTCGTTCAAAATTCTATTACCCCTGAGGACATTTGTCTCCTTATTACAGCTCTGTGGTGATGTCCATTATTCCCTGATGTTATTTTCTTGTAAGTGGTGGTTGATGCTGACGTCATGTGTTTCACTCCAATATGACCAACAAGGAGTTAGTAATCAGATTTTTTAACGTCCTGTCAACCACACTGGGTCACTTCAGGACAACCACACTCTGTCATATATGCAAATTCACATTAAAAAAACAACAACACCTCTTCTCACATCGCAAGCCCTTTCTCAAGTTGAATCTACTAAATCCATCCATCCACACATATAAAACAAAGTATACATACACAGACATCGGACACAAGTTATCAAAGCAAGTTAGTCCCTTCAATATTGCCCTTGTTAAAAAAAAAAAGCACATAAGGCTAGGACATACTGGTACTGGTGACCATTCCATCTGATTTATCGATACCAAAGAAAAATACAAAAAAGGATTTGACAGAAACAATGTAAAAAAAAAAGTAAAATGATATTATACAAATGCATAATGGCAAATACCAGTGCCAAACAGCACCATACTGCCTGCACCACCTATCAGTTATCATCTCCTAGCTGCTCAACAAGAGCCATACAAAAAGCTCGTCTCTTCACGATGACTGAACGTGGTCAACACAAGGATGGGTTGCATGCCAAGTTTTGCACCCACCACGCAGTTTTTCCATAGTCAAATTCTGCGCAGACTCTGTAGCAAAAAGGCCTTGGGATGAGGCTACAAACCAAGGTCCCCTGTGCGTATATCTATATATATATATATCTATGCATGCAAAATGACCACATACACACGTTAAAGATCCTGCACTCCGTGTCAAAGGTTGGTGGATTATATATGAAAACACTGAGACAACCCGAAATGAACTCAAAAGTGTCTGAGTCTTTAAAATGTCGCAGATGGACATTACACAGAAGAAGGCTAACTGGCAATTAGTAACCAGTTACTCCCTCTTCTGCTCGTTTTCTTTTGTCCTGCCAACACTGCCATCAAGCTCATTTAATTTCAAAGCCAACCTGCACTGAACCTTTCATCTCTCATCTGTAAACTGTAGGGTAACGTGGTCTAATTTTGACCAGTGTCTAAATATGATCAGCGTGACAAGATCCAGGCACATAAAAGATTCAGAAGGACCTTTGAACCTCTTACGTGTTTGGATCTCTTTTTGTCCAGCCTTTCTTGTGTTTGGATCTGTTTCTGTCCAGTTCTTCTTCTGAACCTCCTCTGCATTTGGATCTTGCTTTAGAATAGAATGCTAGCAATCATTCTTGTGTCTGATTTCCAGAGTACATTGTAATTTGTAGCATTCCTATTGGGCGATTCAGGTGGGGTTGTTAACTCCCTTGACTTTTGCCCAGCGTTGCTTTAAGTCCCTTGGCTGCTTTTACTTCTGGTGCGTACCTTCTGCACAATGGAAGGCGGTGACAGTGAATTTGCGAATTTTACACTGCCAACTTAAAAGGCATTTTTGGAGGCCCGTCGTCATAATGTGTCTGGCAATAAGCAATAACTTGTTGCCCGTGCTATAGGATGCCCCAAAACGCATTTTTTCAACGAACTCGCGATCTTCTGGTCAGCCAAAAAATGATGCAAAGACACTTTTTTTCCACCCTGCATCCCCTTTCCACAGTAATTTTTGCAACTGCAACAGTGCTGGCATTTGTGCTGCTTCGCGATTCTAGGTTCAACTTCCACCGTTATACACAGCGTGAAGCAACGCCTACTCAGAAATCGGCCCGGAAGTGCGCTGCGACCTCTCGCGACTTCTTTCACGAAAGATTACAAAGCGCATTCACTCTAGCAAACCAGCTTCGCTGAATCGCCCAATTGGAAATATAACAACCCGCCAGCTGTGTTCCTCTTGCTTCAGGAATATCCTAGTAAACAAAGCAAGCTGGGAGGTAAACATACCAGCTGTTAATTAGACACTGTTTGAAAGCAGACCATGTTACCCTAGTAGTGAAGAACACAAAACTGTATGTACTCTACGTAGATGGGAAACAGTGGCCCCCGCAGAATGCAATTAAGACACGCAGCAATTAATTATGCCATTGTGATCAATTCTGGTTACTAAATTTTCTTATGAGCAAAGGAAGAAACAACCCCCCCCCCACCCCCCACCCCCAAAAAGCTTCTCATACAGAGTAGAACAATAAACTGCTCAACAGTATAGCAAAATCAAAAACATAGAAGTAACAATTCATTAACTTTTTCTTTTCTTCATTGTAGCAAAATCAAAACACAGTGGTAACAACTCATTCAACTTGTTCTCCATTCTGTCCTTTTTCAGAAAAAAAAAAGGACTGTACAAAGAACAGAGATATTCCATTGAAGAGACTGAAAAATTGAGACGGGTTCAGCACATTGTACAAAGGAATGGCATAATAATATACTGAACAAACATGTGCATACACACACACACACACACACACACACACACACACACACACGCACAGCAGACACAGTTTTCATTACCTCACTCCAAGTTGTTGTCTGACAGTGGAAAATCAACACAATTTTGTGCAGGTAAAAGTGGTGTGCAAGTAGAGAAAAAAAAACAAAAAAACAGCAGCACTGTGTCATCTTCAGATCCACATAAGCTCTACCATTTTATACAGAATACTTCTTCCCCACACACAAGTAAAAATGAAATCCGTTGCACTGTCACGAATCACAACCTCGTATTATGGCAAACCAGTTCCGCAATGACGCATCCATGCACCTAAAATCATTGCTATTTTTCTCACTTATTCTGTGCAGTCTGACACCAATGGCTGTACATGGCTGAATAACAGGGGGGGGGGGCAGGATTTTATAAATTTATATCTGCAAGCAAACCAGAAAATGAAATGCCATTTTACTGCGGTTTGCCTCACTTCCTACATGCACAACAGTAACAGTAATGGTGTTTTGTTGTTGTTTACCATTCAACTTGTAGCAGTTTCACACTGCAAGAGCCTATTCAACAACAACCAAACAACTCAATGTTTACTTCTTTTCAAAAATGGTGGGGATGGGGGTGGGTGGGGGGTGGAGGGGAATGAAGCAGGACTGACAGAAAGACAATCAATCGGAACGGAACACTTCAACCGCTACATTCACAGAAAGTGTTTTAATGAGACAGATCCGTGATGAAGCGTGTGCAGTGATCGACCACAAATGGAGCACTGCATCGTGATGTACGCAGAGTTTGGGCTCACAGCATGGTTGGAGTAATCTGATTCTCTCTCTCTCTGCCTTTATGCACATTCTAAGCTTACACAAGCAAGAGACAGATGCAATCAAAACAAAAAGCGACTAACAGTGGCACACCTGATTACGTTGTAAACTATTTGCAACCAAGAAATTTGCGATAATATATATTTTGCAGTGAGAAAGTTGGCCCCACAAAAGGACATCGTTTTGCAATCAAAAGACCCCCAGCTGAATTGACAAGGGAACAAAAAAAGGGGGGGGGGGTGAAAGAAAAAAGAGGCACATAATTATGTCTGTTATATATGGTGCTGAATGCTCACATTTTGCGACACAAAACTGAAAATAACCTGTGAACGCATTTCTTTCAACTACAACGTGCAGATCGACGCACAAATATGGCAAACAGAATCAATACAATGTACATCAAGAGACAGATCATGAATCACGAGACATACTAACGAGACAAACTGATCAATGGCTAAAGAGCTTGTGCAGCAGAATGTGGGATGGGAGGGGCGTGGGGGTGGGGGGTGGGGGGGGGTGAGCAGGACTGTACAGGAAAGAATCATCCTGAACAGAACACTTCAACTGCTACATTCACAGAAAGGGTGTTCATGAGACAGATCCCTCAATGAAGCGTGTGCAGTGATCGACCACGAATGGAGCACTGCATCGTGACGTACGCCAAGCTTAGGCTCACAGCATGGTTGGAGTAACTTGACCAAGTTCTCTCTCTGTGCCTTTCTTCCTATCTCCCCTCCCCCCCCCCACCCACCCCCCCCACCCCCCGACTACAAAGTTTGTCCCCATCATGTTTCGGAGCTTGTGCCTTCCGAATCAATCTTTCATCTTTAAATATAAAAATTATGCCAATCTGCCATCCAGGTTGATGCTGTATACATAACTGTTCCTGCGTCCCACGATGAAACAAAGAGAGCGTGAAAGAGAAAGAAAGAAAGAGAAGGAACACCTGTATAAATGGATACCAACAAAATAGTGCTGGAGAATAGCATGAGAAAGAACAAAAACCCAGATCTGTTAACAACAGCTGCAGGCAATGCAAGAAGCAAACACACATGCTGTTTTACATCATTAATACGCACACTCTAAAAGGCAAAACAATCTTTAAAAAGCGGAAGAAAAACAGAAAAACAAACAAAAAACTACCAAATCAAAACAAAAATACAACCAGGGAACGTGTGCTTGCTAAGACCACGGTCCATTAAAAAGTGGATTCATTTGTTTCACAACACAGCAGCTGATGACATAGCAGGGTCTGGAACTCAGATTGTCAGCCATTCCCACCTCGTGACGCCAAGGAGGTGAAACCACGCAGCCACAAGTAGAAACGCGAATCACCCAAACGCACGCAAGTAATTATGCATGCAACTCTTTTCTTGCCACAGTACCTGACTACATAAGGTCGACTGTTCTTGAATTAAAACACCACTCTGAAACAATGATGCACACAGTTCTCCAACACAGGATTGTTCTTGAATACCACCACTCTGAAACAAATGATGCACACACTGTTCTCCAATACAGGATTGTTCTTGAAAGTGAATACCACCACTCTGAAACAAATGATGCACACACACACACACACACACACACACACACACACACACCACACACACACACACACACTGTTCTCCAGTCCAGACAACATTTCGCAGGCATTCCAGGATGACTGGTTCAGCATCCATCCATTCTGAGCAGCATCCAGTGGTTCAGCATCCATCCATTCTGAGCAGCATCCAGTTTCCCCATGAGAATTTACAACTAACAAGTCTCTCAGCAATGACAGCAGGAACCACCGTGCGGGTGCGGGAATCTTCAGCTAACAGAAAATCAAACCGTTTTTCTGTTATTCCCCTGCCACCCTCCCATGTGAAAACTTGCAAAACCTGGTTAACATGGTGTTCACAAAGATAATTTTCTGGGATTTCAAATAGATTTGACATGATTTTAGACCATTCTGTGTCTGAGCAAATGTTTCTGAAATTCTGGTAATAACTTACAACAACCATGGAATTTCATCACGTTCTGTGTCTGATCAAATATTTCTGAATCTCTGAGAATAACTTTGTAACAACCATGGAATGTAAACAGTACCCCCCCCCCCCCCCTCCCCGCCCCCCCCCACCTCCAGGATCCCTGTCTCTGCCAGCAAATCTACTCAAAAGAGACAACAGCCAGCGTGACAAAACACCAAGAATAATTCGGGAACAGCAGTCAACGTTACTGGGTAATTCAGCG
>OY757545.1:3803534-3832495 GCA_963584105.1 Alviniconcha strummeri | reverse complement strand
AAAGAAGAACATTAACACTAGCCCCTGCACTCTGAGCCACAACAGGGCCTAGGGTCATGGCCCAGTACGCTGGACATGCAGCTGAAAGGAAGAGACTCAGCACTGGAAGTACACCACTTCCGTGGCTGTTCAAAGCGCGCTGTAAAAAACTAGGCTGATCAAATGTTTCTGAATTTCTGATAGCAACTTTACAACAACCATGGAATTTCATCACACTCTGTGGTTGATCAAATGCAGCTGATTCAGAATCACATGTGACGTGAGTGCAATGAGTCTGCTTGAGAGCGGAGAATAGCATTGTATAAAATGATCAACACTGGTGAAGAAAAAAAAAGAGTCTGCTACAGACCAGCTTGGGAGCGAAAGGGTTAACAGGACTGTGGAAAGATTTCCAACAACCAGATGACTACCAAAAGCAGGATGAAGATGCATGTGGTTTGACATTGGGTCAGGACTGAAAGAGATGTTGGATCTCACCAGCCAACAATAAAAAAATAAAAGAATTCTTAAAATCCGTGCAAGTGCTTTGATGCTGCAACGCTCAACAGGGTCACCCCCCCGACCCCTCCTCCTCTGCAAGCCATGCAGCACAGGTCCACTTCAACGCAAGGTGCCACATTTTTTCCCCACATGTATCCAGAAAACCAAACTTTGGCAGCTGAACCACTTTTGTTCCATCTTTGATTCAGGGTCAGCCTGTTGTGAAGCAGCATCAGCCTCACGCTGAAGCCAACACGGAGAACCTTGCCTCGGGTGGGGGGGGGGGGGGGCAACCAATCAGCGAGTTAATCACCCACTTGCCCGATGTCCAAGCACAAGGTAGATACGTTGTGTCTGTCACACTACCAAGTGCACACAAAGGTCAATCGAAAACACTGGATGAAAACGACGGAGCACCCATTCGATCCAGAAAAAAAAAATCATGCCGTTTTCTTCCTCCAAAACGCTGAGGACTGAATCTCTTCTTTTTTTTCCCCTTCCATGTAGCAGTTTGAACACATGTGTAGCCCAGCACGCCTCCTCCCCCTTCGCTCACGCGTCACTGAAGACAAATTCCGCGAAGCCATTGTCTGGGAGACTGCTCCACTCCTGGAAGCTGAGTTCTAGGAGTCTCTTGATTTTCCCTGACGATCTAAATCACTGGTTTCATTCTTGACTGTCCAGGTACTCTAGAACCATCTGGTACAAGAACTGGTACTGCTCCTGTCAACAGACGAAGAACAGACTGGGTAATGCTGGCAGGCAAACAGTGGCACCAAGTACTAAGTCAAGATCAGAATCAGAGTTACCAAACAAGCACAGAGCAAAGAAATGTCATGCTACTAACTTACACAGGCCTGATTACGCATACCCCACCACCCCATCCCCAAAGAAATGTCACGCTACTAAGATTATGCATGCATCCGCTACCCCATCCCCAAAAAGTCACACAACTAAGTTATATAGGCCTGTCTATGCCTAGCCCCACCACCCATCCCCAAAGAAATGTCACACTACTAAGTTACACAGGCCTGGTTATGCATACCCCACCACCCCATCCCCCCCAAAATGTCACGCTACTAAGATTATGCATATACCCACCACCCCATCCACAAAGACTGTCACCCTAGTAAGTTACACAGGCCTGGTTATGCATACCCCCACCACCCCATCCCCCCCCAAAATGTCACGCTACTAAGATTATGCATATACCCACCACCCCATCCACAAAGACTGTCACCCTAGTAAGTTACACAGGCCTGGTTATGCATACCCCCACCACCCCATCCCCATTATGATCTTGAAGGAACCAAGCATAGCCCCCTGGTCAAACTCAAGGAAAGGACAAACAAACAGAGCGAAGAAATGTTATGTAGCTAAGTAACACAGGCCCGTGTCTATGCATGTCTCCCCTACCCTTTACCAGCTTTAGGGAACCAACCATAGCCCCATCATTACACTAAGTGAAGACAAACACAAGGCGAAGAAATGTTATGCTACTGATTAACACAGGCCTGTTTATGCATATTCCCCCTACCCTATCCCACCCCACCCCCTTTACAGTCTTTAGGGAACACTGTAAAACCCATCACTGGCATGTAACTTTGATGAGATCCCACCAAGGCCTGATGTGTAACCAGTTCTCAATGAACTGGCCTGCAGATTCAGGATCTGCCCCCCCCCACCCCCCCCCCCCTACCCTTCCCCCCCCCCCCCCCATCTGTTAGTAAAATCTACAGAAAGGGGAGGGGAAAAAAAGGACCAGAACACAGAACACAGAAAATCTAAAGGAAGAGATGGCAATGAGACGTGTCCATGCAACTGACAAAGTTTTCGATGAACTGCGGGCGGTTGATGCGGATCTGCTTGACGGCCTGGTAGACATCCACCTCCAGGTCCAGCTCCAGCCGTTCCAGAATCAGACACATGGCCGCCAGGATGCCGCTCTTGCTGGCACCGTTCCTGGGGACACGAGTGCAAACAGGTCATTGCAACCAGCTATTCCTTGCAGTGATCACGCTAGACATTTTTCAATCTGGCGTGACAGACCTAAGGTAGTGATGGTCAGATACTCACTGTAACTGGTCAGATACATGGCTGTCCATGCTACTACCAGAGCTGTACTGGCGAACACCCAGCTCCCTTCCTCACCTAGAGCACTCACACACACACGCTCACACACGTTCGCGCACGCACGCGCGCACACACATTCACACACTCACTCTCACATGCACACACACACACACTCTCACACATGCACACACACACTCTCACTGTGCTGCATTTTTAATAAAAAAACTTAGAACCGGTCAAATAAAATTTACAGCCAGTATGGCTGGCTGACTGCTGATTTTGTTTCTGAAATATGCTTAACATTTCTGGTAAAATACCAGAAATGACTGGTAAACGCAAAACCTGTCCTCTTGCACGTTCTTTGTCCAGCACATCTTGGTCTTGCTGTTGCTGCACTTAATTAACCACCGTCAATTACTCTTGAATAAATCTTTTCTCCAGGAGAACAGAAAAAAAGCAACTCAAACCTGTCCAGGTTTTTAGTTAATTAATTACGCCTACACAGTCACTTCAATACAGATGTGGTAGTGACATCAAAATAACTTTTGAACATCAGTTCTGATGGTAATTCACAAATCTGTTCCTCCCAAAAAAGAAAAAAAAGGCTGCCCTTGAAAGTACTCAACCACAGATTTTGTATACTTCTATAAAAAAAAATCAATTAAAAAAAAACCCCACAGACCTGTACATTCCTCTCTTCTCAAAAACGACCCCTGATTCTTCTTCCATAGACGGAAATCCATCTCCTGAGAGAAACAATCTAACGCATGGCCAGGCATGTACGAAACAAAGGCTGAGATGTAAGCTAGCTGATTCTGGTCTGACAAGCGGCACTCACATGCAGTGGATGGTGACGGGCCCCTTGCCGTTCTGTTTGTACCAGTCCGTGACCAGGCGGTGCAGTCGTAGAAGGGAGGTGACGGAGTTGGGCAGTGCCTGGTAGTCTGGCCAGGATTTGAACATGAACTGTTTCACTGCCCGCTCCTCGCCCTAAAAAAAAAAAAAAAAAAAAATACAACTGTAAAGTCTCTGCCTGAAAACGACAAAACTGTATTAAAGTCTAAACCTGAAAAAGACAAAACTGTCTTTAAGTCTAAACCAGAAAATTAAAAAAAATCATACACAGCAGAGTCTGACCTTTGACAAAATCATACAATAGTGATGTCTGAACCTGAAAAGGGCTAAATCACATGACCATAAAGTCTAAACTTGAAAATGACAAAATTGTACTACAGTCTAAACCTGAAAATGACAAGATCATACATTGCAGAGTCTGACCTATGGCAAAATCATACAATACTAAAGTCTGAACCTGAAAAAGGCTAAATCATATGACCATCAAGTGTAAACTTGAAAATGACAAAATTGTAAAAAAAAAGTCTAAACCTGAAAATGACAAAATCACACAACGGTAAAGTCTGAACCTGAAAATGGCCAAATTCTGAAACTCCACCTTGCCATACAGATGTGACTATTTTCATTCTGAGGCAACACTTAAACAAGCATACAGCTTTTGCGTTTCCTATACGATGTCCAAACATACTCTGTTTAAACTAAACGACAAAATCTAACGACAGTAAAGTCTCCACCTGAAAATGGACACAATCACGTTAGTAAAGTCAGAACCTGAAAATGACAACTGAAACCAAAAGATACTTGAAAACAAGGTCTTCAGAAAAAGCGCGCAACGCCTGCAGGCCACTGACCCTGCCATGATGGCTGAGTTTAAAGATGCGGATGGTGACATCGGGGTCAACATCGGAGGAAGACAGCAGTTCCACGCTGAGCGGTCCGTGCTCCTCGGTGTAGCCGTACTCCTCCGGCCAGTACAGAGCGCACGACTGAAACACGCCACCGCAGCAGTTTTACTACCCTCTCCACAAAGAAAAACACATCTGAAATACCATACAACCTACTGCTGTCGTATCAATCTCCAGACATTTCTCTGCACAGAACTGTAGAGCTGCCGTGGTTTTCGTAATGTACTGCTGTCTTCCGTCAGTCTCAGGTCTTGGTTTCCGGCCTCTTTTTAAGTCTCGGTTTGCTGCCCGTTGTCAAGTTGTGTGTGAAGTAAGTTTTGTATTGTCAATATTCAGTATGCATGTGCATGCAGGTGCATGTGTTTTGTATTGTCAATATTCAGTATGCATGTGTATGCAGGTGCATGTTTTTTTTTTTTTTTTTGTGTGTGTGTGTGTGTGTGTGTGTGTGTGTGTGTGTGTGTGACATACTGTTTTATTTTCTATGCTTAGGATGTGATTAGTCTTTCCTTTTTTTCCCCTCCCTTTTCTTCACCTACATGCTTTAACACTTTTCCTGCTTTGATGATGTCATTGGCAAAGTGCCAGTAAGACAGAACATCCTGCTGAAATTCTGTTGATTTTGCTAATGTGTACTCAGGTGAAGGAATGGGGGGTGGGGGGAGTAAACAGCACATCTCAGTATCTCAGTGTGGCACAACCTTCAGCAACATGTTCAATGCGTTTTCCCTGTGATATAAGTTTCTGTGCAAGTTTGGGCCTTCATCGTCTTACTTTATCATTTCTGTCAAACTCATTCAGCATGACAATGGCATCTGAGTTGTAGTCGTACAGCATTCGCCAGAAGTCGGCCACAGTGTTGGGAAGGGGCATCTGTGTCACTATGAACCGATCCTTCTGGGTGTAGCCCTGAAACACAAACCATCATGAACATATTATGCAAGGATTCTCAAACAGATGCACACACACATTCATATACATACTCACACACACACGTGTGCACACACACACACACATGTGCGCACACACACACACCTCACTCACTCACACACTCTCTCTCTCACACACACACACACACACACACACACACACACACACACACACACACACACACACACACACGTACACACACTCATACACCATCCTCACACACACACACACATCCTCACACACACACATGCACGCACACACACACACACACACTCTCTCTCTCTCCAACCTCACAGAAACATTCCAACCTGGAAGCTACTTACAGAGAGGAAGACAGCATTGATGTAGTCATTGCAGCCATCAATTGGAGTATACAGGAAAGGCCGACTGCGGTTGGCTGAAAATCAAACAAAAATACAAAGATGAGCAAATGTTCAGATGGTTCACAACCAGAACAGAAAAATCTTAACAATTTTTTTTTATAGAAAAAAGCATTTGTCAAAAGTCACCGGTCAAGCCAAATATACAGATTATTACTGTTTTGTTATACACACTCTTACTTGTCATGCAAGCCACACCTGCGCACACACTCACACACATGCAGACACACACTCTTTCATACACACACACACACTCTAACCTCACATGCATGCACACACACTCTCTCTCTCTCTCTCTCTCTCTCAGGTAAGGTTAAATCTTCACAAACAACAACACAATTAAAAAAATGTCAATACAAAAAGCAAAAACAAATGCCTGACAACATAAACGCCTGCACGCCAACTCACACAAATACATGTATGCAAGTGTCTCCTATGGCAACGGTTGGAAGACTTTCCTCAATGCTGTAACCACAAACATCTCAAATCTCCATCTCTGAAACCCAATGTCCCCTTCCCCCACCTTCACCATCCCATTCCAAACATATTGCACTTCTCTTTTTTATACAGGTTTTCTATCTCTTTGTGCTTCAAGCAATGCCAATAATAAACACCCCCAGTGGTCTACTACTTCCACTTTGAGTGAGATACATGGAGGAAATGTGCAGACTGTCAATGTTGAGAATGACAGGGAAGAAAAGAAAAAGAAGAGTGTGGACTGACCTGGCAAGACGTTCTTAAATCTGTTCTTGCCCATGTTTTCCTCGGACAGAGCGGCTGAGCACTCCGACCGATCGATGGTGGGAGACAGTAGCTGCACCGTCTGCACAGATAAAGTGCAAGTGCATGTCAAACTCTGTTTCAGCAACATGTCAAATTGTTTTAGCAACATGTCAAACTCAGTTTCACCAGTACAGGAACATTCTACTTTAGCAGCATAGGAACACTGCACACGGGACCAGTAACACGAAGACTTTTCAGAATTTGCTTACAGCAAAGCAGCGTCTTGAAGAAAAATGTGTCCAACCAAATATGATGCTAAACACACTGACTAGAAACGTGGCCAGTAACTGACGTAGGCAGCAAACTACCACCAACTTCATTTGATGCCCCACACCCTGGCCTGGCAGTTGTCAAAGCTGATATGTTCTAACAACCGACATCACACTGAGACATTAGAGAGACAGAGACTGAGCAAAAGACTGCTTAGAGTCACCAATTAAAATGCATTCTGTCTTACAGATTTGGACTTTTCTGTATATAGTAAATGCATGGGGTTTGAGCAAATGCATGAGAGGGGTTTATTTTGTGTAAAGAACACACATTTCTGCTGCATATTTGCAACCCCTGACAATGAGGTTTTTGTCCCGTTTTTACAATTTCTAACGGGATGCATCTTTCTCAGCAATCAAACCTTACCTGCCCTTGCGACTCTCTGGCTCAATGATGACGACTACAACTGTTTATGATCCCAACTCAATAATAAACGCACAATCAAAATGACATCCATATGCTTCTCACCTCTGGCAGGTTAGGCCAGTCATCATATTATGATCCAAAAGCTATTCAACTGACAGTAGCACCAACCAGAAAGAATCACTCTGAGCACCAAATAAATTTCACCAACATCCTCATACGAAACTGAAGGACTGCTACAGCATATGTGTTTAGTAAGGTGCAGAAGGAATCAAAAACTGATCAACAGTAGTCCACCAGTTGTACTTACGTCATACTGTTTCTCCAGCGCTGTTTCAACGCCATTCTCATTCTGACTCATTTCTTCAAACGTCGCCCTGAATGAAGACTTGGGGATGGTTGTACCCTTGGCAACGATGGCCTCAAGTAGTGCATCGTACACAAAGATGTACTGCTCCTGTAAGTGGGAAGAGAAAGCAATGGCGTTGTTGATCTCTTTTATATCGTGCTATTCTCTGCTCTCAAGCAGATTCACTGTGCTCGCATGTGGTTGTGTACGAGTGGCTAGCTTTTCCTAGCGCGTTTCTGAATATCCACCGAAGTGGTGTATTTACAGTGCTGGCACTGCAGCCATTGCCCGTTTTGCGTTTCTCACTGCAATTCTTCACTGAGAGGATTCTGTCCAACCTCATTTTCAGAGGTTCTTTTTACCCTCATCTGACTCTCACATATTCAAAAAGTAAGATGTCCTGCACATATATATGTGTATTCATATGCATGTGCACACACACACACATACATGCACGCATGCAAGCACACACACTCATGCATGTGCATGTACACATAAAGCGCACACAGACGTACCCACATCACCCCCCCACCCACCCCCGCCCCAGATAACTGTTTCAACCACACACACACACACAGATGTGCACACACACCACACACCACTCCATCCCCCACCACCCTGGGCCAAGGGAACTGTTTCCGCAACACACCCACACCCCACATATGTACACCAACCACACCCACACCCTGATGCACCCCCCTCCCCCCCTCCCCATGCACATCCACGGAGAAGAGCTACTCCCTGCCTCTGTCCTCCACTAACACGGCGAGCACTGCGGTACTTACACAAGTCTGAATCATGTTGACGCGGTTGCTGCGCATGATGTGAGCGGCCTGCAGCACGTCCACCTGGCCCTCTGCGTCGGCCTGGTCCAGCAGGTAGTGCAGGCCGATGTACGTCCCAGTTCGGCCGATGCCCGCGCTGTCAAACACATACGCGGAGTTGGTTATCAATGAGTGATACTTCATAATGCACATAAAAAGTTTCCATGAAAGAATATGTATGTTCTTAGCATGCAGGTTTGGGGGGGGGGGGGTACGTCTCAGTTCCATGTTCCAGTACGTCTCCATGCAAGAATATGTATGTTCACAGTGGAGTTGGGGGGGGGGGGGGATTTTCACACATGCACACCATAAAAAACACAAGGATTGTCAAGCAAAGACAGAGAGAGAGAGGGAGACAAGTGGGAAGGTAAATTACAAACTACAATAAAAGAAGTGTGTCTTGAGAGTAGACTGGAAAGAGTGAACAGAGTCCGTCTCCCTGATGCTCCTGGACAGGGCATTCCAACCAACCGGATGTGGCAGAGTACAGACCAACCTAACACAAGCTAGTACAGACCAACTGGAGGCGACAGAGTACACACCCCAACCTGAAGCAACAGAGTACAGACTAACCTGATGTGATAGAGTACAGACTAACCTGATGTGACAGAGTACAGACTAACCTGATGTGACAGAGTACAGACTAACCTGATGTACAAGAGTACAGAGTGCAGACTAACCTGATGTGACAGAATACAGACTAACCTGCTGTGACAGAGTACAGACTAACCTGATGGGACAGAATACAGACTAACCTGCTGCAACAGAGTACAGACTAACCTGATGCGACAGAGTACAGACTAACCTGCTGCGACAGAGTACTGACTAACCTGCTGCGACAGAGTACAGACTAACCTGATGTAAAAGAGTACAGACCACCCTGACACAACAGAATACAGACCAATTTGACAAGACAAAGTACAGACCAACCTGAAGCAACAGAGTATAGACCTGCCTGATGCAAAAGAACACAGTACAGACCTGCAGTGACATAGTATAGGCGCCGTGCTCTCTGGGTTGAAGCTCTGCACTTTGCGCCGGAAGGCCAGAAGCGTGGTGGGGTAGGTTGGGGCCCCGTGGTCCGACCACGTGCAAAAGTGAAACTGCTTCACAATGCGACTGTTGTCATCCTGCACAGCAAAGAAAGGGATGAATAAACAAAAACGCACACAAAAACAAACAACAAACTTTCTCTGATGAAAGGGGAAAAAGGGAAAAAACAAACTTGTAGGATTTTTTGCACAATCAAGTAGTACATTATCCAGAAATAAAGCAGACAAAAAGAGAGGAAAACCTGAGGGCTACACACACACACAAAACAACAACTAAAATTAAAGTGAAAGACTACAGATGTCTGCAAAATCAGAAAGTACCCAAACAAACTGCTAATACTGGTTAAAAAATATACAATATATAAGCCGATTTGGACAAAAGTAATGCAAGTGCAGATTAAAAAAATCAATGGTAAAAAGTATGCTAACTTTCACAGATGCACACGCACACACACAATATATACACCCTAAGACACACGCATATTCACAAGTAAACACCCAAATATGCACACCTGCATCTCCTGATCAATCAAAGGATTCATTGGATTCAATCTGTTGAGGGACATGGCAAAAAGTATGCAAACTTTCACAGACAGAAGCACACACACACACAAATATACACACTCACACGCAAACACACTCACCAGTAAACACGCCCAAACGCCAGCATCTCCAGATCAATCCGACAAATTCAACAGCCACAGCTGCCGAGTTACACCACATTCAGCCTACCTTGGAGATCTCAAAGGTCCTGATGATGAAGTCGGTGTACTTGGCTGTGTCCACGATGCGCACGCTGACATCTCCATACTTCATGGTGCCCTCGTCTGGCCAGTATTGCTCGCACTTTTTCTGTAAGACACACCATGACCACCAGGTCACTAAAAGTAATTTCCCTCTTCAAGGACCGACTTACTCTCACGTCTCCAAACACTGGTACAGCTGCAACGCCTGTGATTTTTAACACGCTTACAGATGCTAATGTGTGCAGCTGCACATGTGGGATCCACAAACACCGTCAGAGCATCAGCCCTGAAAGAGGGCTCTAGGGGAAAAGTCCCTTGCTGCACTGGCGAGTCAAACCTGCATCAGCAGAGCATCAGGACTGACGCCCCACCAAGCAAGCTACCCCCCCCCCCCATCCTCCCTGAAAACACCCTGATATGACCTTTGTGATTGGCTGGGCATCCAATAGCAAGCACAGGGCTCCCACTACCATACAAATGTGCACCCCTTACACAATTGAAAAGAATTTACATTTAGAGGGTCCCACGGAACACGCTGAAAACAGTGCCACTTGCCAGATTTTTTTCTTCTGAAAACTATACAACTAAAAGTGGCATGGTCTCACAGAACTAAACCCACAGCTCAGTTGTAGAAGGGCCAAAGGGTATCATAGGCAAAGCAGTATACTTGTGCACATCTGATTTCGTTTTCATACGAGACTTTAAAACTGCCCAGGGACACTGCAAAAGTTGTTGCAGGGAGTCCCAGAGACCCCCTGAAATAAATACTCGCTAATGGGAGCCCTGCAAGAATTAGTCCTATTTCGCAGCATGCGGCAATTCAAGGTGAAGTGGCTGAGATCCTGACCTTGCAGGCCTCGACGAGGTTGGTGAGCATGACGATCTTGCAGACTCGCTGCTGCCACACCATGCGCCAGAAGTCTCGTATCATCATCTTGTTGGGACCTGTCACACACACACACACAATCTTCAGATGCTGTATTGCTGTACCAAACTGAAGCCTGCGAACAAGGCCTCTATCCTAAAGTCTAGAACAGTATCCCCTAAGTCACCAGGTATCTCTTACTCTCTCTACCTTCAGAAACAAACTCAGGACATTTTCTCTCTCTAAATGTTTCAGTTAACCAGTACCGTCCGTCACCCCTATCAGTCCACAAAAAGGTGCGTTGAGCATGCGTGCAGGAGCAAGCATGTGCACAGATGTGTGCTGCATGTATACTTGACCTCATGACAATGTGTACATTATATTTTAGTTTATGCTTACATGGCTAACAGTCTTTATCTTGATGCCCATTATGTGCGTTCTGTTATGTTTGCATTCTTTAAGGCACTGAGCTGTGGAGCAGGCACTTAAACAATTTCCAGCATTATTATTACCATTAAACACTGGTATCTAAGTAACACAAACAGTATTATGTCTACAGGGCAACTTAGATGTAGAACAAGGAGTATATACAAATGAAGTACATCTAGCCTTTACGGCTCAAAGCCTTAAAAGTGGGTAGTATCCAAACAAAACACAAACTTGCAACATACAAAGAACAAAAGAAGAAACTGTAAACATCCAAATGTAATGTTTTAAACATTCAAAATGACTATTAAAAATAATCAGTAACAAGAGAAGTAAAGATATTTTTTTAAATTCTAGTGTGCAACATGAAAACATTTTCATGTGAATTCAAAATGGGAATATATAACTTCACAGTTTACATCACTGCCCTTGAAAATAGGTCACTAAAACTGGTGTGGGAACTTTCATGGTTTACATCACTAATCTTGAAAATAGCTCACTGAAACTGGTGTAAGAACTTTCATGGTTTATATCGCTGATCTTGAAAATAGCTCAGTCAGTAAAACTGGTGTTTCACACTGACAACCTCAAAAATAGCTCTGCCAGTAAAAAATGGTGTGAAAACTTTCACAGTTTACATCGATAACCTTGAAAATAGCTCGTCATTCAAAACTGGCCTGAGAACTTTCACAGTTTACATCACTGACCTTGAAAATAGCTCAGTCAGTAAAACTGGTGTGAGAACTTTCATGGTTTATACCGCTGACCTCAGAAATAGCTCAAAGTCAGGAAAACTGGTGTGAAAACTTTCACAATTTACATCACTGACCTTGAAAACAGCTCACTAAAACAGGTTATCATTGTACAAAACTAAGATTCCAAGTGGACAAGAAAACTCCAACACCACGTTTTTTCAACTAACTTTATTTAATGGCAAGCCAGGCCACTGCCTAATGAGTATGCAAGAACAGCATAAACTGCTGTTGTCCAGTTAAAACACAACATCGTAAATGATGCTCACTTACCTTGTGAGGCAATGAAGGCTTTTGGTCGACTGTAACCCTGAAAGAAAAGAAGAAGAAAAAAAAGCTTTCAGTACTGACTTTCCCGAATAAAAAAAATACAACAAACATCGTTTTCATTCACAGTACGGTATGAAGTGCTCTTGTACTACAAAACCAACTGTAACTGTACTTACATCCATGAAACTGGCGTTAACATAATCTGAGAGCGGCTCATTGGTCAGCGGTTCCAGGACAACACGCGAGTGGTCATCTGAAACGAGGACAGCTAATACTGATTACTGTCCTTGAGGTTTATATGCTCAGCCATTAGTTATGCACAAACTATATCCATATGTATCCTAATAAATTGTCCTAATAAACAGCATTCTTTCGAACCTTATGTGTTTAGATCTATATCCCTAGAGAGAGAGAGAGAAAGAGAGAGTGTATAACAACAGTCCAAGCATGTCCTGGCTTAAAACAAATTATATTCCAAGTTTTCGCCCATTGGTGGGCTTTGTCAAGGCCTGCTTGGTCGACTAGATTCCTACGACACACGATCAGAATGATAAATTACATCATATCTTATGCGTCATGCTTTCTTGCACACAACATGCATTCCAGATGACTAACAAATATATATACATATATTGTGTTATATGCGCACAACATAATTTCATCTTCATTTTGCCCTTTGCAGACACAGAATCATTCAAACTTTCATGACCTCTATGTTCCTTCTTCTCCCTCCACCACTGCATCTCTGCACGCACACATCTGTGCTATAAGTAGTCAGAACTAACACAATCTGCCGACATTCTCATGAACTTACAAGCCACAATGTTGCCATATCTGTTCTTGGCCTTGTTCTCGGGTCGGCGAGCGACTTCACACAGAGCCAACAGTCCCATAGGCAATTCCTGTCAACACACACAGCAATATGTTACAGTGAAGGGTGGTTACAGTCAATCACAGACAACAACAAAAAGTAAAAAAAATATATCCGTCTACAGGGGCGGGTAGGTGAGGGGGGAGGGGGAAGGAGCATGTATACTATGTGCTAATTACAAAAACATAACAAACATGCAAAGTAAAAAACAACTTTGTTCACAGAAACAATTAATTATCAGTCTCGTCTAACTCTGTTCACAGAAACAGTTAACTACTGGTCTCATCTATCCATGATTTAATTTGCAACAACAGCGAAGTCTGGGCCTTCAGACAAGTTGGAAATTATGTTCAGGTGGGAGTTACACCACAGTACACATGCAGCTTCAGCAAGTCACTTGGATCCCATTCTGTAACACAACAAACCCTACTCAGTCCATGCTTCAGTACATCCTAGTTCATTAGCTTGTAACAGTTTACCCTGAATACCTTCAGGTGGTAAAACCAGACCCATGGGCTCAGTCCACCTAACCTCAAATTCTTTGCGGAATCCATCGCAGTTGTTCTCTTTGTTCTTCAAGATGTAGGCGTGGAGGTCTTCCAGTTTCACGGGGGCTGTCTGCTTGCGTCCATTCACATTCACGTAGATGGGTTCTGAGATTTCCTCATTCTTGCTGTTCTCTTCAATCTCCTTCATCTGCGTTTGTTCTGTCAGAAACCACACAAAGCCTTGAACAGCAGGACACTTCAATGCTTCCTTCACTTTCGCATTCCATATTGCGATACTGGGTATCTTATGCAAATAAAGCAAAGGCTACTATGAGCACCCCAAGGGGAAACCACTCTGTATTTCTTTTCCACAACCAGACAGATTGATCACTGGTTTTTAAGCCCATTCAACTGTAATGGTTAGATCAGGGTGAATTTCCATAACCCAAACATTATTAACAACCCAATGGGAGATGTATTTTGGGTGTCTCATGGGTCTTCTCCCTCAATAGTGATATCTATCATATAAATGTATACGAGGGCATGCATATTTTGATTTTGTCTGTACTGAAAGAAGAAAATAACTTTTGCATGTTTTGGAACACAAGCATCTCACTAACATTCAGTAAGGCAGGATACATGAGATCTATCATATAAATTTCTATGTATACATACATATTTTGGTTTTTGTCTGTACTGAAAGACAAGAAACTACCTTTTGCATGTTTCGGAACATGTGTGCTGCCCAAACATTCAGTGAGGCAGAAGACTGAAACTATGCCACTGAAGAAAACCCCATAACAAAATGAACAACAGATGTCAGCGTCAATTGAGGCAAACAGTCAATAGGCCAAAAAAGATCAAAATAATTTTATAAAACGACATCATCTAAAGGTTGGCCTTTTCACCCTGAAGTAACTGTTATGGCAGCAGCCGTATCCAAATTGTGTCAAACGTTATACCGAAAACTAAAACTGCAAAAACACATGAACTTTTTGTTTCAGAAATACATTATTAAAAAAAAAAAAAAAAATACCGTTCAGAACTTTACACCAAATTTTGGTCACTTTCTGCTCATCGTCAATGAAAGCAGTTTCACAACAAACAAAAAGCTGTGCGTGCCCTCCAAACCAGCGCACACAAACGCTCACCAATTCGCGAGTCTCCCAAGAGCATGCAGCGCTCATTCTGCACATTGTTGCAGCCATCTTCTTTCACCTCCTCCATGTAGCCTTTGCTGACATTCATCTGCTTGTTGCGACGACGCCTGGAACGGCAAGGGACACGAAAAGCATGAGACGGCTCACGTTCACCGACGCTCTTCAAATACAGACCTCAAGCTGTCACTGCTGACAATTATTCAACATTTTAGTGTGTGCAAAAAAAAAAGAAGAAAAAAAAAGAGGTGGAAATGCGCACGGCAAAAATCTGAATCTTCCACGTAAGCCTAACCAAAGACCGCCCCTGTTTTTCAGCCCAGTTCCAGACTGTTTGCAGTCATCTACAGTACTACACAGAAGCAAGCACGCAGTCATCTTACAAGAGAGATGTCACCGTACCACAAAGAAATGAGCCTACAGTGTCCTTAAAAGAGAGATGTCACTGTACAACAGAGAAGCAAGCGTGCCCCCCTACCTGTAGCAGATGATGATGATGATGATAATCACAGTGATGACAAAAGCAGCCACGCCAGCGCCAATACCCAGCTTCACGGATGCCTCCTGGTTTTTCGACATCGCTGCAAACATGTGTCACAGAAAATTCACACCATATGCTCCTTTGCTGCAGAAAAGAACAATGCAACACTAGTTCTTCAACGTCTCACTTGTCAAAAGCTGTTCACAGGTCTCACCAGAACAGTCAGTATTTTAGTTTTCTTTTCCTTAAAAGGGGCTTCACTGCTAAAAGACATTAAAACCAACAAAAGTAAAACGCTCATTCGCTCCAGCCAAGGTACAGACAATAAACATATTTTATCAAAATGCCTGAAACAAACATCCACTTAAAGGAGAAAACCACTACCGCTATCGGCTCATGTACAGTAAGTTTCACGACCAGTGGATCTAACTCACCAGTGAAACAGTTGTCACAGAAATAAAATTTAAAAAATAAAACAAGAAAAGCACTCATTCTCTCCAGCGAAGGTACAATAAACACATGATATCACAATGCCTGAAACAAAAATTGAGATAAAAAAGAAAACCGTTGTCACCACCCACTCATGGACACAGTAAACGTCATGACCAGTAAAGGAAACTCACCAGTGCGGCAGTCGTTACCGCTGTAGCCATCAGAGCAGCCATAGAGGCAGTTGCCAGATGCCTTGTCGCATGTGCTATTGTTCTTGCAATAGCCACACGTCTGGGAGCAGCCATCCCCAAAGTAGTGGTCGTCACAGGCTGAAAAAAGGCAGCACAGTGGTCCTGTATCGGAGTTTGTAATTCAATTTTAACGTCCTGTCAACTCAACAGGGTTGCCTCAGGACATTCAAAGTTTCTCACACATAAGCAAATGCATCCTTCAAAACTTCTCATATATATGTAAACCCTTTCTTGAGACAACTCCACAAAATCAATCCCTACACAAACATAAAACAGACATACACAATCAAACACCCATTTTCGAAGACAAAGCTGCCCTTCTTAAAAAAAGCATATAAGGCTAGATATTCTGGTATCATTGATAATTCCGTCTGATTTATCCATGCCAGATGAAGGAAACTAAAAAAGGGAGGGACTGAAACCAAAAAAACAAAAAAGGGCAGAACCTCTCAGTGGTATGACCACTTACAGATGGTTCACAGATCCATGCACAGAGCAAAATTCAAGATCTCTTATATATATACTTTTTAGCTTAGGTATGTATATCAAACAACATATATACATATCCAAGCTAAAAAGTCCTTAATAATACCACAGAAAAACAATGAAAGCAGTATCACGACAGACAGCCAAGCGACTGAAGCGGCAGCGTTGCCCCACCATCTCATTAAAAGGGGTCAACTTACGGATGTTACACCTGTCGCCATGGTACCCGGCCCTGCAGCCACTGTCGCAGGCCCCGGTCTTGTGGTTGCAGCTCTCCCTGTGCTGGCAATAGCCACAGCGCCCAGAGCAGTGGTTACCAAATGTCCCTCTGGGGCAGGCTGCACAGCAACAAGAATCAAATAAAAGGATCTTCATCTCGCAGGCTGTGTGTCATTCGTTGCATCTGGCTTAGAAGAATGGACTTAAAAGACTCATGCAAGTTCTTAGAACAGACACACTAACACACACACTCACACATACAGAATCATGCACACACACAAACTCATGCACACGCACACACACATACATAAGAAGGAAAGGGACTTGGGGGGAAAGGGGAGTGCTGACCAGTTTTGCACTCATAAGAAGGAAAGGGACTGGGGGGAAAGGGGAGTGCTGACCAGTTTTGCACTCAATGTCATTGCTATCACACCCAGCAGCACAAAACACACACAATCAAGCACGCACCCACACATAAGGAAGGAAGGGGGCGGTGGGGAAGGGGGACTACTACTGATCGGTTTTCCACTCAGTGTTACTGCCGTCATACCCAGCAACACAACACACACACAATCAAGCACACACACGCACACAAACACACAGTCAAGCACACACACATAAGAAGCAGGTGGGAAGGGAGACTACTACTGACCAATTTTGCACTTGATGGCACTGCCGTCATACCCAGCAGCACAACACACACACACACACACACTCAAAATCAAGCACACACACAGGTGGGAGGGAAGGGGGACTACTACTGACCAATTTTGCACTTGATGTCACTGTCGTCATACCTGGCAGTGCAACACACACACACAATCAAGCACACACCCACACATATAAAAAGGAGGAGGCTGGGGGTGGGGGGTGGGGGGTGGGCGTGCTACTGACCAGTTTTGCACTCGATGTCACTGCTATCGTACCCAGCAGCACAACCCCTGTGGCACATGCCCGTCTTGGAATCACAAGGGTCACCACCTTTACAGCTTCCGCAGGTAAACGCACAGTCACGACCATACTTCATGGGCTTGCACACTGAAAATGTAACATGTTAAAGGTCAAGTCATGGCAGAAAAACGGGGTGGGGGGGGGGGGGGGGGTTCTTGTAAACTCTGCACACTGTGCCTGGGAAGCCCCCATATAAAGGGGATCACAGTCAACTCAGAACGTTCAGCTGTCGTGATTGCATGCATTGTTCACCTGCCAGTGATTGCCCATGTCTGCAAAAATATGATCCTAGTCGCTCCACATGTTACTGCTGTCACAACATGACCCCAGCCGCTCCCCATGTTACTGCTGTCACAACTGGACCCCAGCTGCTCCCCATGTTACTGCTGTCACAACATGACCCCAGCCGCTCCCCACATTACTGCTGTCACAACATGACCCCAGCCGCTCCCCATGTTACTGCTGTCACAACTGGACCCCAGCTGCTCCCCATGTTACTGCTGTCACAACATGACCCCAGCCGCTCCCCATGTTACTGCTGTCACATGACCCCAGCTGCTCCCCACATTACTGCTGTCACAACATGACCCCAGCCGCTCCCCATGTTACTGCTGTCACATGACCCCAGCTGCTCCCCACATTACTGCTGTCACAACATGACCCCAGCCGCTCCCCATGTTACTGCTGTCACATGACCCCAGCTGCTCCCCACATTACTGCTGTCACAATATGGCCCCAGCCGCTCCCCATATTACTGCTGTCATTCTGAATACAAAGGTCTTATTTTGGGACAAACTTCTGTTGTACGCAAGCGGCATTGGAGAGGACTGGCATCGTATTTCATAAGGTCATGCTTGGAGACCCATCCAGAAATGAACAGTGCAGGCGACTGAAACATCCAAATCAGCATGTGGACAGATCACCCTGTGGTCTCCTATGCACAATTTAGTGAGTTTATAACTGTGCATGACAGCCATTTTCTGGTTTGGGTTTTGAAAATACCTCCTCCCCTGTGTTTTCCCCCAAGACTTGCCCTTTAAAGTAGCTGTCAAGGTCAACTAATAACTAGCTGTTTGTCACAGCAGACAGCAGTGTTCTTGTTTTGTTCCTGTTCTGCTCAGATACAAAGATGGGCTGTCTCTGGGTTAAAGCCTCAATGGATACCCATACAGGTGGGCTGTCTCTGGGTTAAAGCCTCAGTGGATACCCATACAGGTGGGCTGTCTCTGGGTTAAAGCCTCAATGGAAACCCATACAGGTGGGCTATCTCTGGGTTAAAGCCTCAATGGATACCCATACAGATGGGCTGTCTCTGGGTTAAAGCCTCAATGGATACCCATACAGGGGGCTGTCTCTGTGTTAAAGCCTCAATGGATACCCATACAGGTGGGCTGTCTCTGGGTTAAAGCCTCAATGGATACCATACAGATGGGCTGTCTCTGGGTTAAAGCCTCAATGGATACCCATACAGGTGGGCTGTCTCTGGGTTAAAGCCTCAATGGATACCATACAGATGGGCTGTCTTTGGGTTAAAGCCTCAATGGATACCCATACAGGTGGGCTGTCTCTGGGTTAAAGCCTCAGTGGATGCCCATACAGGTGGGCTGTCTCTGGGTTAAAGCCTCAATGGATACCCATACAGGTGGGCTGTCTCTGGGTTAAAGCCTCAATGGATACCCATACAGGTGGGCTGTCTCTGGGTTCAAACCTCAGTGAGCACCTGCAAAGATGGGCTGTCACTGGGTTCAGACTGCAGCAAGTACACATAAAGATGGGCTGTCCAAGTTCAAACCTCAACAAGTACCCAATCTCTGGGTTCAAACCTCTGTGGGTACCCACAAAGCTGGGCTGCCTCTGCATTCAAACCTCAGTGAGCACCCATAAAACGACGGAACGCACCTGT
The DNA here is from genome assembly GCA_963584105.1 of Alviniconcha strummeri. Taxonomy (NCBI): domain Eukaryota; kingdom Metazoa; phylum Mollusca; class Gastropoda; family Provannidae; genus Alviniconcha; species Alviniconcha strummeri. Next base: position 3,812,933 of record OY757545.1, on the reverse strand, counting down.
GCGAACCGTACAGAAAGAGGGGGAAAAACTCCAATACACTTACAAACTTTGCATAAAATGATGGAACGCACCTGTGCGAACCGTACAGAAAGAGGGGGAAAAACTCAAACACACTTACAAACTTTGCATAAAATGACAGAACGCACCTGTGCGAACCGTACAGAAAGAGGGGGAAAAACTCAAACACACTTACAAACTTTGCATAAAATGACGGAACGCACCTGTGCGAACCGTACAGAAAGAGGGGGGAAAACTCAAACACACTTACAAACTTTGCATAAAATGACGGAACGCACCTGTGCGAACCGTACAGAAAGAGGGGGAAAAACTCAAACACACTTACAAACTTTGCATAAAATGACGGAACGCACCTGTGCGAACCGTACAGAAAGAGGGGGGAAACTCCAACACACTCACAAACTTTGCATAAAATGATGGAACGCACCTGTGCGAACCGTACAGAAAGAGGGGGGAAAACTCCAACACACTCACAAACTTTGCATAAAATGATGGAACGCACCTGTGCGAACCGTACAGAAAGAGGGGGGAAAACTCCAACACACTCACAAACTTTGCATAAAATGATGGAACGCACCTGTGCGAACCGTACAGAAAGAGGGGGGAAAACTCCAACACACTCACAAACTTTGCATAAAATGATGGAACGCACCTGTGCGAACGGTACAGAAAGAGGGGGGAAAGCTCCAACACACTCACAAACTTTGCATAAAATGATGGAACGCACCTGTGCGAACCGTACAGAAAGAGGGGAAAAACTCCAACACACTCACAAACTTTGCATAAAATGATGGAACGCACCTGTGCGAACGGTACAGAAAGAGGGGGAAAACTCCAATACACTTACAAACTTTGCATAAAACGACGGAACGCACCTGTGCGAACCGTACAGAAAGAGGGGGAAAAACTCCAACACACTTACAAACTTTGCATAAAATGACGGAACGCACCTGTGCGGACCGTACAGAAAGAGGGGGGAAAACTCCAACACACTCACAAACACCCATAAAACGATGGAACGCACCTGTGCGGACCGTACAGAGAGGGGGGGAAACTCCAACACACTCACAAACACCCATAAAACGATGGAACGCACCTGTGCGAACCGTACAGAAAGAGGGGGGAAACTCCAACACACTCACAAACACCCATAAAACGATGGAACGCACCTGTGCGAACCGTACAGAAAGAGGGGGGAAAACTCCAACACACTCACAAACTTTGCATAAAACGATGGAACGCACCTGTGCGAACCGTACAGAAAGAGGGGGGAAAACTCCAACACACTCACAAACTTTGCATAAAATGATGGAACGCACCTGTGCGAACCGTACAGAAAGAGGGGGGAAAACTCCAACACACTCACAAACTTTGCATAAAATGATGGAACGCACCTGTGCGAACCGTACAGAAAGAGGGGGGAAAACTCCAACACACTCACAAACTTTGCATAAAATGATGGAACGCACCTGTGCGAACCGTACAGAAAGAGGGGGGAAAACTCCAGCACACTCACAAACTTTGCAGAAGCTGCCAGAGTAGCCTGGCTGACAGCCTCTGCGACACTCCCCGGTCTCTGGGTTGCAGTCGCCATCCTCGCAGTTGTCGCAGGTCTCCTTGCAGTTGATGCCCCACCTGCCCTGGCCACATGCTGCACGGTGCACGACGACTGTCAGCATCAGGTCATGTACAACAATGTGTCATGCCATGTAACTGTCAGTGTCAGGTCATGTTCAACAAATGCCCCTGTTATGTCATGAACGATGCAACGGTCAGTGTAAGGTCAGGTCGAACAAATGTCTGCATCATGACATGTGCAATACAACTGTCTGTGTTAGGTCATGCCCAACAAATGGCTGCATCATGACATGTGCAATACAACTCAGTGTTGGGTCAGGTCTAACAAATGTCGGCATCATGTCATGTGTAATGCAATGGTCAGTGTGTTAGGTCAGGTCTAACAAATGTCTGTCTCATGACATGTGCAAAACAACTGTCAATGTCAGGTCATGTATGACTAATGTCTGTGTTATGTACAAAAACTACAACTATCAGTGGCAGGTCATGCACAACAATGTGTCTATGGTCAGTGTCAGGTCATCTACAATACAATGTCAGTACCAGGTCATATACAGCAACTGTCAGTATTATGTACAACAAACATGGCACACACAAACACGTGCACACACACACACACACCACACACATGCAGAAAGCTTACCTGTCTGACAACTGCTGCCAACCCAGCCTGGCGCACATCCCGATGGACAGCGACCATTTCCGGAATCGCAAATTTCATCCAGAACTCGACAATGGCACTGCTTGGTACAACCCTCACCAAAAAGGTATGGTGGACAAGCTGAAAAAGCCAAGAGCAATTAGGCCAAACAAACAAAATACCTGTGCTTACAGGTACAGTAGCATATGGCAATCAAATTCTGGCGATGAACCGAAAAGCCAGGCACAAGTCAACTGACACGGGTTTTTTCCCCAGTGCAGCAAGGTCATTTTTCTCCTGGAGTCGGCTATCGGTGCAGACTCTCTTACAGTGTTGATACAGCCCCTGTGTACAATTACATGCATCAACATCGGAGTGCATGTTCAAAATCCTAAACACTGGCAGCCAAACCACTGTCTGGACACACAAAAATATGCACTTACTGGTAGGAATGGGTAGCACAGCTCTTGCGGCTGCTGTAGCCTTACCCAAATAGGGTGACCCGAATTCTCCATATGGGATTATGTGACAAATACAGTATCAATTTTGTTTTTAAATACAGCAACCAAGTTCAGTTCAGTTCAGTTCAATTTAAGATGGTATGGGGACGCATGCATGACGCATGCATCTCACTTCCGACAAGCTTTCTTAGCCTACTGCACTAGGCCAGTCCGTGTGCATTTGGCAATGGCATGCATTGGCTGCTCGTTCAACAGTCTTTTTGCTCAGTTTAAAACAACAACAAAATCTCATGAAAATTATGTTTTCCTGTATCCATTTTCCAGTATGGCCATATCCCCCCAAAATAGTGAAAAACCTGTATTTTATACTGGTAAACTGTATGGGTTGACAGGTATGTGGTATCTGTGTGCTCGGAAAAGCCCATATGCACTCCACCCTGATTCTCAGAAGTTCCCCCAACATTCAAACCTTTCAAACAGTTCAAATGTTTGTCTGATTGACAATTCAACTCTCCTCTCTTGTCATTTCAAGAAAGATCGTTTAGCGCTTCCTCTTTCCATGCCAACACAAAGGGTATTACTCACCACATTTCTTCAAGGCGCACTCCTCATAGGTTTCTTTTTTCGTCTGGTTCTGAGATGCTGGGTCTACATTACACCAGGGAGCCGAAGCGTAGCCGCCACGGAGCTTGGGGTTGCGACAGAAGTTCTGCGGATCATCACCAGGGAGGAATTCCACTCGGCTGAAATCCCAGTGCAGGCACCTGTGTCCTGATCGGGTTGTACTCATCGTGCCGGTGTATGATGCACCGACTGCATCATAGATGCAGCCTTTTTCTGAACAAAGGAAGAAAGAGATAGAGGCTCTGATCAGTACTAGGCAATTATCAGATGACAGTTATTAATTATCCACTGATTAAGAGGTAGAGGCTAGTGTCACAATTGTCAACTTAACACGTAGAACTTAAATCAACAAACAATTCAACCCAACCCAATACCCCCACCCCACACCTCCTGTCACAACCCTCAAAGTTAGAATACAACACCCCCTCACAATGCCATCATCATTTTAACTTGGCTCAAACTATGACAATAAGGTCTGGCATGAAATGGAAAATACACTTTTCAAACAATTATCTGAGATTGGAAAATCTCTCCAGACTAATAATTCCTTCAGCCAAGTTTGGGCTTATGGATTTTAATATTTATAATCATATTCATAGTCCGGCACGCTAGCTGAAAATTTCAACTTCTGCAGGCCTTATTGGCGTAACCATTACTATATTTTATATATAAAATATATATATCCAGACTTTCCATGCATGTCAAAACTTTATAACTCAAGTTTCCAAGCTGTGGTAATTAACACTTTAACACCAATCGTTCACCACTTACGAAAGAGACAGTGGGGTCCATAGCTGTTATCATCACATCCTTCCGGGCACTGCCCAGTGACTTCATCACACAGGAGATTGGTACCTGGCTTACACCGGCATGCTACATTACAGTTCCAGCCAAACTTTCCAGATCGACAGCCTGAAAAGTGGAATGATAAAACTTGAAGTTCACTGCACTGAATGTTTGGCAACTTTTTTTTCTTTTTTTTTGGCTCCATCAACGTAGCAGATCCAGTGATCAAGGCAAGATGTTAAGACATAAAGTACCACACAGTCTATTATATATTCTGACCTAGTCCAGGCTTTAAATGGAGAACATTTGTCAGTTCTGGGTTCTCAGCAGAGGGGACCTTGATTTCTGAATCTGCAGTACCCCACTGCAGGAAGGCAAGCTCAGAGAGCTCTGTCCAGAATGTGTTCAAATGTGCTCATAAAGTATGTGCTAATCTAACACAAGTTATCCAATCACTGTTTAAAGTGAAAATGACTATCATCACTGTTAAAAAAAATAATAATTTAAAAATGTAAACATTATGTGCACACAAAAATGCTTGTTGTAGGGTCTATTTGGACAAAAATGCTCATTTTGGGGTCCATTTGGATTTTGCCGACATGAACCATGGGAAACTCAATAACTTGTTTTTTATAATGAGCAGGGTGAACTACTTTATTTTATTATCCAGGTCCATAAAAAAAAAAGAGTATAAATTGTAAGATGTTTTGGGAAAAAATCAAGCTGAAATGACCAGGAGGGTATCAAAATATTCCATGAATTTTTTGCATGTCTGTTTTTCACTGTAATTTGGGTATGTTCTTTCCAAAAGAATTTATACTGACATTATTGACATACTAAAGTATTATACTATTAGTGTAAAACAGTAACACAATGACAGATTCCATAATGTACACTGTGTGCTGAAAGTCTCTCAAATCTTCCAGAATCAAAAATATCATTTGAAAACCATACTTTGTTAAGCCTGTTCTTAACTGGGCGAATGTTTGTTTGCCGAACATACTTTGGACAGTTCAACAAACTATGATCCGTTTCTTAATTGAACTTTTAGTTCACCAAACATGGTTTGGACAGTTCAACAAACTTTACTTTGTTCTCAACTGGCTTGTAATGAGATGCAAGCTTTGGTCTGAACTTGCGGCAGACGTGCAGCAGACAGCATGATTAAAAATGAAGGCTAAAGTCAAGTCAATATACTTTAATCATCCCTCACACTGTCACAGGGTAATTCAGCTAAATACTATCTCATTCTGGGTCCCTGAGACAAGGCTACACCTCCTACAACAAATAAACAACCTCCCTCCGAAGCGAGTGAAGAACCCAGCGACACCGTCGTCCATTTTTATTTTAACTTCTTCTTCAGCCACAGGAGAGCTCTACTCTCAGCCAATCAGAGGCAATGTTCGTCAAATAGGGCGAATGTTCCTAGAACATGTTGAGCGAAGCTTTTTGGACCCTGAATATAAACTTGACAAATACTCCCAACTACATTCGCGGAGAAACGTTTGCCCAATTAAGAACCAACTAGGTTTATGAACAAATAATCGCCCAATTAAGAACGGGCTTTACAAACCATAATAGTTTTAAGACAAGTTATGGTTTCACTTTCAGGTATACATGTAAAAATAAATACATAAATAAACAAAGTGACTGCAATTCATACTAATAGTTTTTAATACATTATTAGTGTACTAGATCAGTAGATGGGACCCATTTACATGATATGGTGATCAGATTTACATCTACTGATCTAGGCTAAAAGCCTTTATCTGGTCTTTGCCAGCCTAAGCTAGATTCTATTTCTATCCTACTTTCAGCACTGACGTCTCTGGTCACTGCCACTGCATGGGTGGGCAAAACTCAGTGAAGAAATTTCCCACCTTGCCCAAAGGAGTCCAGCCTGCTCTTAAAAGCCTGCTGGGATGGGATGGGGCATCGACAACCTCATGGGGTATAATTTTATCCAACCCTGGAGACATAACCTTACCTTTCACTGTTTCAGCAAATCCACAAAATACACACAGTTTTTATCCCCAACAAAATCAGAATACCACTAGTTATCCAATTCGACTAAGCCCTACTAAACACAGTGCCTGCAGAATTGTCATGATAGAGGAGGGAGCCCGATGGGACAATCCTCATAGGGAAGGCTGTGTGACACCAAGCAGAAACTGTTGACCTGTTACAGTAATTGTTGTCCCAGGCCCAAAATGGATACCTTCTTTCTCACACAGTCACCAACATAAGTATAATGTATCATGGATTTAACTAGGCTAGGCTATCCGTTTTTACTGAACATCTGTACATGTATACTATATTGTTTGTGTGTGTGTGTGTGTGTGTGTGTGTGTGTGTGTGTGTGTGTGTGTGTGCACTGCACGTGCACATAATATGCGAATGTCAGTGCATGTACACATGTGTAAACTTACAAGTGTGTGTTGTGTGTGCATGGGCCATGGTTGTGTGTGTGCATGTACACAAGTATACTGTATGTATGATGTGTATTCCAGCATGTGGTGTACAGTATATATATGTAATAGTTCCTTGCCATTTTTTCCACAGGCCTGTGAATGTTACAGATACAGCAGACTACAGTTGAGTCACCAGCTGTTGGAGTGTACAACTACAAAACTGCAATTTTACTCATTCATGAATAACATTTTTGGTACATACCATTTTACATTACAATTGATGTTATTCAATGATAAATTGCTTCTGCAAATGCTCACACACAAAAATGGAGATAAGTACATACTACATGCAGTAAAATTAGAAGAAAATCTGTCACTGTCAAAGCTGAACAAGACAGTTTAGATGAAGTTTCAAATATTAGATATAATGTGCTTTTCCCTCTCTACCTGAAATATCTTCAAAGCACAAACCTGGAATGTGATGTTGTTTAATTTGGTAAATGTGTGTCATGTGATCAGGTTTAAGAAAGAATACTGCAATACATTTTGTATTGTTTTGAGTTTGACTGTGTCATGTGGTTTATAATAAAAAATCTTAATATAATTTTGATGACAGCTGGTGGACAGTAAACAGTCTGGTTTCTCTGAGCTGACAAATATTACCCAAACGGTAACGACCAAAATCAGAGCATTTCCAAATGGAAAAATATAATTTACCAGTCAAAATAAAAACACGAAATTCAGTCTACTCCTAGTCCTATTATTTGGAAAACACATCCAAATTTCAACTGATCCAGCGCTTAAACATTGTTTGTGAGCAAGCTCAGTTCCAGTGAACTACAAATAAAGAGCTGAGTAGTTATTTTCAGTTTGCTGTGCCAAACAAGTGGGACTTCAATCAAATATTGTCATTTCCAAATTGAAATGATAGGAAACTCCAAGCTGCAGGGCACTACAAAGTAACTTCGATTTTTCAGTTTATTCTGTTAACATTTTATTTACTTTTATTACATACATGTGCAAATGACCACACCTGAAGAACTACATAAAAACGGCTTTGAGCAGAATGCCTGAAATCTTCGTTCCGAAACCTGGGGCATGACTAGATTCTATCCTGACAGTGCGACAACACCGGGTTTTATTTATTGATTAAAATTGTCAGTTGAACTACGCATTCATCAGCCTCAATATAAAGTATAAAGGTTTCGTACACCAAAAATAATTACGCGAACCAAATATATGACAGAAATAATTATGATAAGCAATTTTTCAAACAAAATGCACAAAACAGAGCGGAAATCTATCATTTCGGGACTCTCCCCAATGGGTGCGAGAGGTGTACTTCTGCTTGATCATAATAATATAATAAATTTCAATTAATTATGTGCACCCTACATGGGTCATACCTAATCGGTCCCCTCGCGCTTTCGCCTTCAATTCTATCAAATAAAATACCACCCGCCTGTAAGGTCCAATCGTTATACCTATCTTAATCGACCCCCCCATCTAAGAGAGAGGGGTGCGACAGTCGCAAGTCTGTCCTTCGGTGAGTCACCGAAACTGGGGACCACTGCCGCCTCGCTCACAAACATTGTCGACAATTTAGCTGCATGAATAAATTGAAAATTCACCATATACAACATCTACAGCACATTACTTACCACGGCTCAATACACCTGACACGAATAAACAAAGCGTGGCGACACATATCCGAGTTCCCAAAGTTTGGGTCGCCATCTTCATCACATCTCAGATTGACAGTGCGCCCTCTGGTAGCCCTTGCGTAAAACAAATTTTGGTTTTGTTCAGTGTGCGTTGCGCCCGCTCTTGTTAGGGAGCAAAGTTAATGCTCGGTCGTTATATTTGACTAATCTTGAATGTGTGCGGAATTTTTGTCTGCAAGCACTTGACGATTGAAGCAGACGACTCTTTCCGCTATCAGCTGTACCGTTAGCTTAACTGTGCTGTGGGTGGGTGGATGGGTGGTTAGCAGGGGTCCGCCTCGGTGCTTTGAGTGGGGAAGGAGGTGGGAGGCGTGAGTCTAAATGGGAAAGTGAAACTAATCTGACGGCTGAGCCCATGCGATATGGCAATGTCACTTTGCTGTCACATTGTCGACTTTGCTGTGTGTATAATGCAACTGCGTGGCTGTATTAAATCATTTTGTCAGCGTTTTCCCGGGGTTCAAGTCGGGTTCGCTTTTTGGCGGTGGGGGTGGGGGTGGGGGTGTCTTTGCTACTTGTTTTCCACAGCTGATCTTAATCGGAAAGTAAAATGTCAAGGTCACTGACGAGCTGGCTTTGAAACAGTTTACCCCTCACCCTTTCCCCCGGTCTGTGCAATTACTGAAAAGGTGGGTGGGGGTAGCTGGCGTGAGGTAGACTAGACAACGACTGACTGAGGCACCCCTGTGACATCGAGTAAGCTAGTCTTTCTGTAGCTGTTAGCTGGAATATCACTAATTTGATTCAATTCCAGAGTGACTATTGTGTGACTGAACTTCAAGTGAAACTCCAGTCCAGCGGCTACAGCCGACTGCCCGGGTTGAAGTTTGCGGCCTGGTCAGTCAGAGGTGGGGATCGGTCGGGGGCGGGGCGGGGGCGGGGAGGGGTCTGATTACTTGTTGTTAGGCCTAAAAGACCATTACAGCTACTGCGAACTTTTTTCTTTTCCTCTTTGCTATCCGGCATGGAATTGTTACTAAAAGCGGTAAAAACAGAACAAAAACTAGGCCTAGAAGTCATGTTGCGCCGGGCTGTCAGCGGACGCAGCCATTCCCATTTCCGTCCGGCATAACCCGTGATGATAAGCTGACATGTTACGGAGGCACCAAACGTCAGCTCTAAACCGCCCAGTGTGGCCCGGTCAGTGTGGCTTTAAC
>OY757545.1:3793695-3795834 GCA_963584105.1 Alviniconcha strummeri | reverse complement strand
GAACTTCAAGCCCTTGTGTTTTACGCTTCATACCACCAAGTATGTGAACATGAAATTTTGTCTCGAGTCGTTGTTTAGTAAGTAAGTAAGTAAGTAAGTAAGTAAGTAAGTAAGTAAGTAAGTAAGTAAGTAAGTTGGTGTTTTACGCCTAGTCAACCAGTGCAGTTATATCAGGGCGGTGAGTCGCTCATTATACGCTCGATTTTTGGGGGTCTGTGTGTGTGTGTGTTGGTGTGTGTGTGTGTGTGTTGTGTGTGTGTGTGTGTGTGTGTGTGTGTGTGTGTGTGTGTGTGTGTGTGTGTGTGTGTGTGTGTGAGTGTGTGTGGTCCTCTTGTGTTTAGTTTCATTCGCCTTTCCATTTTCTTATTTTTTCCCTTTTTGAAGGGGCGGATAAGGGGGGGTAATTTTTTTATCTCCCTTCTTGAAGGGGTGGAGGGTGGAGGTAATTTTTTCTCTCACCTTTTTGAAGCGGCGGAAGGGGGCGGGGGGGGGGGGGGTGAACAGGATTTTTCCCTTTCTAAAGGGGAGGAGGGTGGAGGTAAATGTTTTTTTCACTTTTCGAAGGGGCGGAAGGGGGATTTTTTCTTTTCTTTTTTCTCTCCCCTTTTTGAAGGGGCGGAGGGTGGATGTAAACGGGTCCCCCCCCCCTTTTTTTTTGTGTGTGTGAAGGGGCGGAAGGGGGAGGTAAATAGTTTTTTTTCCTTTTTGAAGGGGCGGAAGTGGAGGTAAATGGGGTTTCCCCCTTTTTTGATGGGAGTTTTTGCCCTTTTTCGAAGGGGCGAAAGGGGGAAGGTAAATTGTTTTTTTTCTTCTCCCTTTTTTTGAAGGGGCAGATGGGGGGTGGGGGCAAGGTAAATGAGTTTTCACCCTTTTTAAAGGGGCGGAAGAGGAAGGTAATTTTTTCTCTCCCTTTTTGAACACGTGTTTCACGTTGCCATGGTCAATACGTAAAACAGTCACTTTACGATGACTTGCCTCTCGACACGAGTCTCACGTTGCCAGTGTCAATGCGTAAAACAGTAATTTTACCATTTTTCTCACGTTACCAATGTCAATATGGAAAACCCCCAGAAATATTATCATTTTTCTCAACGTTGCCAATCTCAATACTAAAAAACTATAATTTTACCAATTTTCTCACGTTGCCAATCTCAGTACTAAAACTCCCCAGTAATTTTACCAATTTTTTCACGTTACAAATGTCAGTACTGAAAAAAAACTGTAGTTTTACCATTTTTCTGACGTTGCCAATCTCAATACTAAATAACAGTAATTTTACCAATTTTCTCACGTTGCCAATCTCAATACTAACCCCCCCCCTCCCCCCAGCAATTTTACCATTTTTCTCACGTTGCCAATGTCAATACGAAAAAACACAGTAATTTTACCATTTTTTTTCTTCTCACGTTGCCAATGTCACGCCAGAACCGCCATCCACTCCGAGCCACTGCCTGGTGTTCCGACTTCCCAACGCTTCTCGACAGATCCGCTGCGTCGCTGGCGATGACGGAGGGTCCCCGCAGACGTTCTTCCTCCGCGTCCAAGGCCTGCGTGGCGTTCATGGGGAGGAGCGCGTCTCTGGCGAGCAGCCTCGCTTCCTTCTGGACGGTCTGGGAGGTGATGCGGAGGTCAACCTGACCGTATGCGCTGTTAGCAAAAGCTTTCCTGACAGCCCCGTGTGTGCCGACTCTCTGCTTCTTCCGAAAGGTAACATACACACGCTAAAGACTGGTAAACTTGTTCTTGTTCTAGTGCTTCTTCTTCTTCTTCTTCAAATCTCTCTCTCTCTCTCTCTCTCTCTCTCTCTCTCTCTCTCTCTCTCTCTCTCTCTCCTCTCTCTCTCTCTCTCTCTCTCTCTCTCTCTCTCTCTGTGTATCTCTCTGTCTCTTTGTCTCTCTGTCTCTGTCTGTCTGTCTGTCTGTCTGTCTGTCTGTCTGTCTGTCTGTCTGTCTGTCTGTCTCTCTGTCTCTCTGTCTCTGTCTCTGTCTCTCTCTCTCTCTCTCTCTCTCTCTCTCTCTCTCTCTCTCTCTCTCTCTCTCTCCTTCCTGCCTTTGACTAGTTTTAGGGCGTACCTTTTGGTGGCGTTTATGTACCGTGTGAGGGTTATCGAAGGCTATTTATGTCTTTGTTGTAGTCATG
>OY757545.1:3781195-3788695 GCA_963584105.1 Alviniconcha strummeri | reverse complement strand
CGGGCCTGGATCCGAACCCGGCACACAACGGCAGTTGTCAGCGAAGCTTTCCCCGGCCCCACAGTTGAAACTGTACCCCGGAAAGCAAACCGCCTCCGATCCTCGAGGAAACCGCGTCGAATTCGACAGAACCGGAGACCTTCGGCATGCTCCTGGGGATACCAATACGCCAACGAAAGCTAAACAAGCGTCATGGTCGAAGGACGATAGTCCTAATTCGTACGCGAGAGCGGATCGAAATCCACAAATGCCTCGCAGTAGATTCCAGTACGACTCCCATGGCGGAGAGTCTGCACCAGACGACAACTCCTCAGCCGGGCGGACCAGAGTCGGAGCGGAAGACTCACAGAGTCCAGGAGATCGTCGTCCACGTCTATCGAGTGTTCAAAGAAGTCCCAGCTACTCCCGGGCGGTGGGCACAAGAGAGACAACCGAAGACGAAGGAGAAAAAAAGGGAGAGCAATCCAAGCGGTTTCCGTTCTGCATAGAGGATTACGTCATCATTCCCACGCCAAGACAGAGCAGATCTTCGTCAGAGTGTTCCCGGGTGGAATCGAAGGAGAGCTATTGCTGAGTTTGCAATAATGGCTAGAAAATGTCTTTGAACTGCATAACGTCGGAGAGAAGAGTCGCCATGCAGGACTCTCTGGACTCATTGAAATCTAATCTAAAAACATTTCTTTTCCCAAAATTGTAGACCTGCCATGTTTTCTGTTCCGTGCGTCTTTATCCATTCCAAGTCTCCCGGGCATTTGCTGCCCGTTTTAAGCTGTGTGTATTTAGCTTTGCATAGTCAGAATGCTCGTGTGTACGGGTGCCTGTGTGTGTGTACGTGTGTGTGTACGTGTGTGTGTGTGTGTGTGTGTGTGTGTGTGTGTGTGTGTGTGTGTGTGTGTGTGTGTGTGTGTGTGTGTGTGTGTGTGTGTGTGCACGTCTGTGCATGTGTGTATGCTTGTACTCTCTGTGTGTGCGTGTGTGAGTGTGTGTGTGCGCTTGCGCTTAGAATAGTCTCGAGGGACAAGATTTTGCGCTTTAAAAATACTGTTATTATTATTATTAAAAGACTTCTTTGTCAGTAAGAAGCTCTGCCTCATGTTGTTATTCAAACCCTGATAGTCTTCTTCTTCGTTCGTCGTTCTCTTAGACAGGAACTGCGGTAGTTCAGACAGGAACTCCTGTAGATAGGACGTATGCTGCTGTACGCTGGAGGGTACCCAAAGGGCCTTAGATCTTCTCTCTCACCGGTTGGTTGGTTGGTTAAACCGGTTCAAGGCCGAGTTGTCTCCGAAGAGGTGCTCAGAGTTCAAGAGCTGTGTGAAAGTCGAGGTGGCCGTCCTGGGCTGTCCGTCTTAACGAGCCTTCTGGTTTCCGTGGACGTAAAGCAACACTGAACCATACTCACGCACTGGTCTCAGCTTGTCCCTAATATGTCAAACGACATCCGAGGACATGAAGCTCTACTTCATCATCGTCAAGAGGTACTGACGGGAGACCGAGGTCCCACGAAGTTCAGGAAGAGGGAGACTATACCCAACGCTTCACTGTCACCACCAGAATCATGACTCCCGTCATTATAAAGATGGGCAGCGTTGAGAGCCACTTTAATGTTTCATTCATTGCGATGGATAAAAGTCATAAGACTCTGACAGTGTCCACAGATCGCAACTTTTGAAGACAGAGGAGAGCCGAAGCGGAATCGAACCGAAGTCCTCCTGCTTACTAGCCTAACGTCTTAACCGCTAGGCCCCCCAACCAGCCCCTTCCATCATCGGTGTGTCAGTTAAAGGCTGCGTTTCTGCTATCAGAAATAAACCCCAATAATATGACATTAAAATGTCTGCCTGTATAAAGTGGCCTGCGATCATCTTCGAATCTTTTGTGCTTACGGCGTTCACAGTTAACATATCACACACAGTTGGGTAGCTGGTACTATTAAACAGTTTATGTTTTTTAAATGGTTTTCGCCTCAGGTTTGACTAAATGTGTGTGTATGTTGCTCTTTATCTTTAGAATAACCTTGTGCGCGCGCGTGATTTTATGTAAATGTTTTCTCCAGAGAGAGAGAGAGACAGAGAGAGACAGACACACAGAGACAGAGAGAGAGACAGTGTGTGTGTGTGTGTGTGTGTGTGTGTGTGTGTGTGTGTGTGTGTACGTGTGTGTGCGTGTGTACGTGTGTGTGTGTGTGTGTGTGTGTGTGTGTGTGTGTGTGTGTGTGTGTGTGTGTGTGTGTGTGTGTGTGTGTATGTTTGTGTGTGTGTGTGTGTGTGCGTGTGTGTGTACACACGAATGTATGACAGCAATCGTGAATTGCGAGGGTGTATAATATGTCGTGTATTTATAACACGTTTATTTCTTTCGGCTTTATAAACGTATAATCTGTGATATTTGTTTACTGTGATGCGATCTCGCTCTCTCTCTCTCCCTCTGTGTGTGTGTGTGTGTGTGTGTGTGTGTGTGTGTGTGTGTGTGTGTGTGTGTGTTGTGTGTTGTGTGTGTGTGTGTGTGTTGTGTGTGTGTGTGTGTGTGTTGTGTGTGTGTGTGTGTGTGTGTGTGTGTGTGTGTGTGTGTGTGTGTGTGTGTGTGTGTGTGTGTGTGTGTGAGAGAGAGAGAGAGAGATGACCACGGAAATGTAAAACCTAAAAAGGCAAAAGTCATGGCAACCTACAAAGCATGCAAAGCTATATTCTGATCTTCCCGACATTTAAAAGAGAGACTCTTCAATAGCTCTGGGCCCGTATGCATGGAAAAGGGTTTTGCTACCCTGCCGGTAAACTCTACCCAGGCGGTAGCTACCGTGCCGGTAAGAATTTGGTTTGGTTCGCATGCATGAGTCACGGAAGGGCCGGCAGGTAACTAACTGTCGGTTATTTTTAGATGATGGAACTCCTTTTGGGGTTTCCCTGTTATTAGAGCCTCTACGCATGCGCGTCAGATAATTCAGTCTTTTTTGCCCGCACGGCCATTAAAAAAGAAGAAGAAAAAAAAGGGGAAAAAAAAGTGGACGCGCTGAATGCAAATGGGAAGACTCAGCTTTTCACGAACTTAGTCTGGCGTCCGAACGCACACACCGCAGTAAGAAAGACTTCTTCAGAGACTGAGAAAAAATAAATATATATAAAAATATAAAAAAACGAAAAAAGAAAAAACAACAAAACAAACAACAACAACAACAAACAAACAAACAAAATGGGGAACTGGAGCCGTCCAGGACAAACCGTTTGACGAGCTATTGATGTTCATTGTTGGCAAGGATTCAGCGCTGTTCTCCGGCCTGTGAAAACGGGAGGTAGCGCGCCCTTCCGATTCAAATGTTCGAGCTCCTCTTTCAGTTCGTTTGTCATTTGGAAAATATCCGCTCGTCGGAATCTAAACTGCCAAAACAGTTCCAAATCATTAAATTTGTGTAAAGGGTTTGTCCTGTCCTGAAAAATCCGATTTCTTCGAAGTAGTCGTCTCTGGCGGTAGCGTAGCAGAATAAGAGCGGCCATTTTTAATTCCGTTACCTCCTCCGGGTAGTGTTTACAGGGAGGAACTCGCAGCGGTAAATGAACCCCAAGGCAGGCGCGGCGGGTAGGCCTACCTGGCACCCATGCATAGCGATTTGTCAGTCTACCCCCGGAGGTAGCCGTTACCTTGGAGGTAGCGCGTCTACCTTGGACCCATGCATACGGGCCCTGGACTCTCAACGGAGGGGGACTTTTATTTATGTATTCGCTGTGACCTTTCGCATCGTGAGGCAGAGAGAGAGAGAGAGAGAGAGAGAGAGAGAGAGAGAGACGAGAGAGAGAGAGAGAGAGAGAGAGAGAGAGCAAACGGTGGGGTGGGGTAGGGTGGAGAGACAGACAGTAATTTGAAATGGTCTTATATAAAATTGCCCACACTAAAATGTCATCCGGTCACAGTCAAAACCACATCCGGCAGCCATGCCTCTCAAATAAGCACGCAAGAACACGTGCACTTTTACAGTACACACACACACACACACACACACACACACACACACACACACACACACACACACACACACACACACACACACACACACACACACACACACACACACACACACACTCACACACTCACACTCACACACACACACACACACACACACACACACACACACACACACACACACACACAACACACATGAAATCTTCCATTTCTTTTTATTGCGAATGTCCCAATGCCAGTCTTCATTATATATTTTTTTCTACTGTCAGCCGCATAACAGGCTTCAGTTGTGTTTGGCTTCAACACAGAATTTAGAATGTAGTACTTGTTCCGGTTAACATGTCTATGATAGTGAAACAGACTTGTTCTGCAAGATATCTTGCCTACTTATGATGGAACAGAATTGTTCTGAATTTTATTGCCCGCTTACAAGAGAACCGATTTGTTCTGCATGACATCTTGTCTACTTTTAAGAGAACCGATTTATTCTGCACGATATCTCGCTCACTTAAAAGAACCGAATTGTTCTGCATTTTCTCGACCACTTATAAGAGATCAGAACTGTTCTTCGGAATATCTCGCCCACTTATAAAAGAACAGAACTGTTTTACAGAATATCTCGCCCACTTATAAAAGAACAGAACTGTTCCTCAGAATATCTCGCCCACTTATGAGAGGACCGAATTGTTTTGCAGGATATCTTGTCAAGTCATAAGATAAGCAAACTGTTCTACATGAGATCTCGCCAAATTTCAAGAAAACTGAATTGTTCTGCAAGATTATATCGCCCACTTATACGAAAATCGAATTGTTCTGCAAGATGTTTCGTCCATCCATAAGAGAACCAAATTGTTCTGCAGGATATTTTTGCCCATAAATAGGAACCGAAATGTACATCAGGATATTTCTCCATTAAATAGTAACCGAAATGTACGTCAGGATATTTCGCCCACTTATAAGAGAACCGAATTGTTCTGCAGGATATTTCGCCCATAAAAAGGAACCGAAATGTACATCAGAATATTTTGCCTATAAAAAGGAACCGAAATGTACATCAGGATATTTTGCCCATAAATATGAACCGAAATGTACATCAGGATATTTTGCCCATAAGTAGGAACCAAAGTGTACATCAGGGATGTACATTCACAAAGGAGCCAGATTCTAACGTAAGCTGTACAAATTAACAATGACATCGCACTATCCCCTACAACAAGCTGACTGCTGACAGCCCGGACTCAGTTCAGTTCAGTTCAGTTCAAGATGGTATCTGTGCGCTGAGAAAAGCCTATAAAACAGCCCGGACTCAGCTCAGTTCAGTTCAGTTCAAGATGGTATCTGTGCGCTGAGAAAAGCCTATAAAACAGCCCGGACTCAGTTCAGTTCAGTTCAAGATGGTATCTGTGCGCTGAGAAAAGCCTATAAAACAGCCCGGACTCAGTTCAGTTCAGTTCAGTTCAAGATGGTATCTGTGCGCTGAGAAAAGCCTATAAAACAGCCCGGACTCAGCTCAGTTCAGTTCAGTTCAAGATGGTATCTGTGCGCTGAGAAAAGCCTATAGTTATACGCTCCACCCCCGTCTCTCTATCTCTCTCAGAAGTTTCCCCAATGCAACATTGCCTCTGAAACAGTTGGAATGTACGTCTGATTGACGATGGCCCTTTCTCGTCCTTGTAGGTAAGAACGTCGAGCGCTTGGCTTATGCGGTCGTGAGCCTTCTGCACCCGAAAAGCAGCTACAGGATCTCGGTCGCTGATTAGCTTGTGGCTGGTTCGTCGGCTCGCTGTTGAAGAACGTTGCCCCCTTAATGCAGCATCCTGGGGAGAACGGGCCGAACGTAGAGAGGGGTGGAAAAAAATGCCGTGGATGGCAGCCTCAGTAAGGTTCATGCCGGCTGGTTATATGTTGTTTGTCGTGTTCGTCCATCCTTTGAAGGTAAGTCTAAGATTCGCTTCGATTAGAGCAAGGTGAGATTTTGCCTATGCAGGTGTTTTCTTGCATGAATGTGAGTCCCCCCACTTCCACTGAGGCTACTTTTGAAGGTTTGCTTAGAGCTGGGTGAGATTTTGCCTGCGCTACCGTTTTCCTGCACATACATAATATACATGAATGTGCGCATCGGCTGAGTCCCCCCACTTCCACTGAGGCTACTCTTGAAGGTTCGCTGAGAGCTGGGTGAGATTTTGCCTGTGTTAAGCCCGTTCTTAACTGGACGAATGTTTGTTCGCCCGAACATACTTCGGACACTTCGACGAACTATGATTCGTTTCTTAATTGAACATTTAGTTCGCCGAATATGGTTCGGACAGTCCAGACTTTACTTCATTCTCAACTGGCTTGTAATGAGATGCAAGCTTCGGCCCGAACTTGCGGCAGACGCGCAGCAGACAGCATGATCGAAAATGTAGGCTAAAGTCAAGTCACTCAAGTCAGTATACTTTAATCATCCCTCACTGGGTAATTCAGCTAACTACTATCTCATTCTGGGTCTCCGAGACAATGCTGCGCCTTCCACAAGTCAACAAATAAACAAATTCCCTCCGAAGCGAGTGAAAAACCTAGCGACACCGTCATCCATTTTTATTTTTGTTTTTTCTTCATTCACAGGAGAGCCAATCAGAGGCAATCAGAGGCAATCTCAGCCAATCAGAGGCAATGATCGTCCAATAGGGCGAATGTTCCCAGAACATGTTGAGCGAAGGTTTTTGGACCCCGAATATAGCTTGGACGAATACTGCCAACTAGGTTCGCGAAGAAACGTTGGCCCAATTAAGAACCAGCTGGCTTCGCCGAATACTTCCAACTAGGTTCGCGAAGAAACATTCGCCCAATTAAGAACGGGCTTTAAGCTTAAACAAAGGCTGCGTCATGCCTGACCGGCGTTCGGTGGTAAACTGCACGGTCCTGGTCCCAGCGTCTTGATGCCAAGAGGCGCTGGTTTGTTTATCAACTGATAGCCTGACATTGAAACAATTGAACTCGGGGAAGGGTTGTCTCAGCGTGATGCCACGCTGAGTTGGACATGGCTCTTGGTGTGACCCTTGGGGCGAACTCGTGAAAACTGACAAATACCGTTGGTGCCAGAGTTTAATTACTACAGGCACCGTACGGAGAGTACAAAGAAGAAAAATACAGAGAAAAAACTAGTAAACACTACTAGTGGTTACACATCTTAAGAACAAAACAAAACAAAAAAGAGAGACTGGGGGTGGGGGTGGGGGGGGGTTAAAACAGGAAGACTGAAGGCGGAAGATGAGTAAGTATGTAATGTATTCTCTCGTTGCAGGCGCCCATTGTTCCCAAGGTGTCACATGACGGGGACACGTCTAACTTTGAGTCGTACGAGGAAGGGGACTGGAGAAAAACGGCCCCCGCCACCGCCAAGGAAGTGGAAATGTTTGAAGACTTCTGAGAGACGGAACCTACCAACTTGTGAATGCTGCCACCGACACGGAGGTGGGATTATGGGACAACTTGTTATTGGCAAACTGAGGAGGAGAAAACCGATCTGCGCGATCCCTTTGACGTCAGAGGGGTACACGAGAC
>OY757545.1:3765407-3780995 GCA_963584105.1 Alviniconcha strummeri | reverse complement strand
TAGACTAACAGACAAAAGATGACCCCTCCCCCCCCCCCCCCCCCCCCCAAAAAAAAAACTGTCTGCTAGCATTCCTCGGATACTATTTCAGAACAATGGCTTTTGCTTTTCGAGCGTTGGATTTTAAACATGTATGTGTCAGACGAAGAGCGAAGAAAGCTGGAAGGGGTGTAAATTAAGGTACAGTAGTTCAGAAAGATAAGAGGAGGCAGATACATGTCACAGAACTAGAAGGGAAACATGCATCCCGGAGGGCCTGCCTGCCGTAAATTTCTGATGGGTATATATCCTATGAGCTACCGGGAACCAGATTGGGAAACATAATGAACACTGACCGTGGTAACTAGTAAATGACGTCACTTCCGTGCACAGTCCGTCTTGGCAGGTTCCAGAGCCGCAGTCTGAGCACGGTCGGCCAGTCTTGAAGGGGTACTCTCCTACCCAGTTGCCTCTGAACACGTCAGTGGTTTGCATCATTAGGCATCACATCAAAGTGCTGTTCTGAATCTGCGTGTGTGTGTGTGTGTGTGTGTGTGAGTGTGTGTGTGTGTGTGTGTCTGTCTGTCTGTCCGTCTGTCTGTGTGACTGTGTCTGTATGTATGATTTTATTTTTTTTATTTTTTGATTTTTTTTTTTGTCGTTGTCGCTGCTGCGGTTTTGTTGTTTGGCTCTTGTGTTTGGCGGGATCTTCAGCAGTTAAAAAAGAAATAGCTGCCTCATTAGACTGATAAGGATATAGCAGGCCATACATACAGTCAGAAGGGCACGGTTACCTAGGGTAGTAAAAGCAGACGAGGTACAAAGCATCCTTTACGTGTCTGCTGCCCACCTTCAGGTTCGGGCACCTCTTGTAGGCACAGCCCAGAGAGGTCGTGCTGTACCATATCATCTGAAGAAAAGAAAAACACAATCAGCCAATAAAGAAGAGAAATTACGCTGTCATATTCAAGTGCAAAATTTGAGAAACGTAATGTGTATGTCCTTGTCTTTTTATAGAGGGCGTGTGTGTGTGTGTGTGTGTGTGTGTGTGTGTGTGTGTGCGCGCGCGCGCGTGTGTGCGTGTGTGTGTGCGTGTGTCTGTGCGCGTGCGCATGTGTCAGTATCTGTGTGTGTGCGTGTAAGTATGTGTGTGTGTGTGCCTGTCTGTGCGTGAGTGCTCGAGTGTGTGCGCGCGCGTATGTGTGTGTGCGTGCGTGCGTGTGTGTCTGTCTGTATGTGCGTGAGTGCGTGCGCGCACATGTGTAACGTAACTCTACAATGACTTCAGAGTGTATTATATATATATGCAAGTATTCACGCATGCGCGTGTTCGGCGTAGTAGTACACGAGCCGCACCTCACGCACGTGCAACAAAAACAGTCAACACGTGCACACCGTCAGCGTGACTGGCCGCTGACCCTGACCTGAGTGTAGTGGCAGGCCGCCCCGCACGCAGCGGACGAGTACCTCCACCCACGCTTTTCGTCGTGCCACGCCTCCAGACCGGACAGCAGCACCTCCTTCTCGTCATCCCCGGGACTGGACGAGTAGAACAGGTTCTCCCCGAACGTGCCAGCCAGCTCGTGCCGGAAATCGCACCCTGCTGCCCACCGTCCCGCTGCCGCCTCGGCGCTTTGGTTCCAATGCTGCAGGCGAGTCAGGTAATTTTGTTTTAGGAACCCCAGTGGCGGTGGGGTACATGAAACATCAATGAAAGACTGAACATCCGGCAAATTTCACAATGGTTAGATACGGCAATAAACATAAACTGCAAATGCATACACTAAAAGGAAAAAGAAACAAACGGCAGCAATAGAAACAAAATCGTACGCATTTCAGGGCAAAACAAAAAACGAGAAACCAGAGAAAAGAAGATCATTAACCGAAACAAAAGCTAGAGGGAAAAATGAAAATTGATGGGTACAGCAAACACACACACGCACGCACGCACGCACGCACGCACGCACGCACGCACGCACGCACACACACGCACACACACACACACACACACACACACACACACACACACACACACACACACACACACACACACACACACACACACACACATACACACACAAAAGCAGACACACAACACAGAGAGAGAGAGTGCCAACGAAGACAGAGGGAATCAGTGTTGACGTTTGTCGCATTGCGAGTTACGTGTATGGGAAAAACTCTCCAACAAGAAATACTATTAGCGTTCTAAAACCAGATACAAACACGTAAAAGTCTCAAAAGAACGCTTATTTATTATGACACAGACACCCAAAATACGTGTATAAGGAAAGGTAAGTAGGGAACTTGGTGTTTTACGCCCAGTCAACCATTACGGTTATATCAGGACGAGTGTGTCTGAAGGAAAGTAATCATAGTGTTAATGGGTATCTGTCGCGTCTTTGTCTTCGTCGTCGTCCTCGTCGTCGTCGTCTTCTTCCGTCGTCGTCTTCTTCGTCGTCTGTTAGCCTCGACGCCGGAGCGCATCAACCCTGGTATGAACCGGTAGACCACAGGCAAGGTTATAATAACCTTGGATATAATCTAACATAGCCCCAAGCGCGTATAAAGGTATACACATACATTATCCCAGCAAACATGCCCTATCCAATTTGCATCCGGTACAGGTCGGCTCGGTAACTTGGGCCAGAAACGGGCCGGGTGATTCTTGCACACTGACCGGATCCCTTTGGCCAAAACCTGACACAATCAGCCAGAACCAAACGGATCCGGGCTGGTTTTGCACAGTATCCTCCGGGCCGTCTGTGGAAGAACGCAACCGAGTCTGAAAGTGGGAAATTGGTTACAGGCTGGTTGCGTTCTGCCAGTATCTGATGATTCCTGCACACCGGCTTGCTTCCGGACAAGATGCGTTTGGCCAAAACCTGACCAGGACATCCAGATCGGATCCGGTTCGGTTCTGCACAATATGGCCCAGGCCTTCTTTGGAAAAACGGAACCGAATTAGATGCGGAAAGTCGGAACTGGCATATACTATCCGGCACGATTCTGGCTGCACGCTGGCCGTAAAGGCCATAACTGGCCGTAACCAAAATGCTTCCGAATCGGATCCAGCATGTTTACTGGGTTATTAATAATAATGATAACTCTTATATATAACGATAATAGCCTGTGACAAATTACTAGCTCACGGTGCAGTACGATATCACAAGCTGTCGTCACACATTAGATAATGCATGTTTAGGATTATCCAGGTCTGGGGGGACTGGTTGGGATCGGAAAAATGGTACATTTAATATGCATGCATGCACTGATATCATACACACACACACACACACACACACACACACACACACACACACACACACACACACACACACACACACACACACACACACATACGCACACACACACACACGCATACACACACACACACACACGCACACGCATACACATACACACACACACACGCACACGCACACACACGCACACACACACGCACACACACACACACACACACACACACACACGCACACGCACACACGCACACGCACACACGCACGCACGCACGCACGCACACTCGCGCGTGCGCGCGCGCACACACACACACACAGTATTACACATCTCCAAGCAATGAACCTGAAAAAAAAAAAAAAATCTGAAAATAGGAAGGTTTCGAGGTCTGAAGATTAGGAAGACCTGACAGAGGGAACGAGAGAGAAACACGAGGCTGCATGAGTTCAGCGCGTAGCCTAGTTGGAGCCTTGTAAGAGAAAGAGCGCTGACCACCGCCGCACTTCACACGGAAGGATTGTAGGCCTATTCTGAACACTGGTGTCTGCAAAAGAGCGGAACTTGTCGGGTAACAACGAAAAGCAAAGCATGAATGGAGTGACTGGGTTCAGCATGCGACAGACACAATTGGCCCAGGTATTCTTAGGATGCTGCATGTGGTGTCTGCAGAAGAGCGGAACTTGTCGGGTAACAACGGAAAGCAAAGTATGAATGGAGTGACTGGGTTCAGCATGCGACAGACACAACTGACCCAGATATTCTTAGGACGCGAGGCACCAGGGCTTTCAAGTCTCGCACGATGATAGCGACAGGCCCGGTAGTATGCATAACGAAGGATGCGCCTGCGCTGTAGTGACAGGACAATGCAGTAATTAGCGCCACGTGCGCTTTCGCTGCACATATTTATACATTCTCACTGGCTGAACAGTAGCGGGGTCTTCATACCGGTCCTGACCGAGTTCCCGAGACTGCGGCAAACTCCGAGCATTAGTTTATGATATATATGCTTCCTCCAACCACTGCCATCCCTTTTTTTTCCACGAGATGCAAACTCCGAGCATTAGTTCACGATACATATACTTTCTTCAACCACTGCCATAATTAATTGCTTATCCCTTTTTTCCCCGAGAGGCAAACTCCCAGCATCAGTTTACGATATATATGCTTCTTCCAACCACTGCCACAATGAATTGCTTATCCTTCTTCTTTTTTCCACGAGAGGCAAACTCCCAGCATCAGTTTACGATATATATGCTTCTTCCAACCACTGCCATAATTAATTGCTTATCCCTTTTTCCCGCGAGAGGCAAACTCCGAGCATTAGTTTACGATATATATGCTTCCTCAACCATTGCTATAATTAATTGCTTATTCCTTTCTTCCCCCGAGAGGCAAACTCCGAGCATTGGTTTACGATATAACTATGCTTCCTCCAACCACCGCCATAATTATTGCTTACCTCTACGGTTTTGACGAGAGGCAAACTGGGAGCATTGTTTTACGAAGTATGCTTCTTCCACCACTTCCATAACTAATTGCTTACCTCTTTGGTTTCACGAGTCGTTACAAAATACCAAAATCGGATTAATCGAGACGAAAGTTGTTGTTTTGATTTTGATTTTTTTTTCTTTTTTTCTTTACCCGCGGCGGACTGTGACAGGAGTACTGTAAGTAAGTAAACATGGTGCTTAACGTCCACAGAAACCATAAGGCTTATTAGGGACGGGGAAAAAGGGGGGGAGGAGGTATGGACGTGGGGGTAGAGGGAGATTATATACCTATCGCTATACACTATCACCACCAGAATGATTCCTGCATTAAGATGGGCAGCGATGAGAGCCATTTTAATGTTTCAGTAGGAAGTGATGGACAAAGTCACAAGACAGTGTCCACAAACCACAACCCTTTTGAAGAGAAAGGAAAGCCGAAGCGGTATCGAACGGAGGTCCTTCCGCTTACCAGCCTAACACCTTACCGCTAGGCCAAACCGGCTCACATGAGTACTTCGACGCTATTTTTATTTCACGGCCTTCAGTAGTACCGAAACTTTAACCCCTTCACTAGACTGATGTCGCTAATCAAAACGACCAATAAAAGTGTAAAATTTTAAACCGTTAAGCCATTCTGTCTTCCTTTTTTGCATTGGCATGTGAAAGGACTTTCATCAAGAGGCATAGCATTGAAAGTAGATGTGTTATAGGATCAGAAAATCTACTGTTGCAGGCACGTGCGTGCAGCTTTCAGCCCGGAATTGTTACAGGCTGGGACAGTGAAGGGGTTAAGCACAATTCATACAGAGGGCCCTGACAGCATGAAACTTGGAGAGTCGATTTCGAAAGACAGACGCGAGGAGATAAGGAGTGCCATTTCAATGGCGTAACCAATTACGGCACAGGGGTGGAGGAACGGTACCGAAAACCGAGGCTTCGGAGTAAGTAAGTAAACATGTGCTTCACGTCCACAGAAACCATAAGGCTTATTAAGGACGGGGGGGAAGGGGGTATGGAGGTGGGGGGAGAGGTAGATTATATAGCTGTCGCTACAGTGTCACCACCAGAATGACTCATGCATTAAGATGGGCAGCGATGAGAGTCATTTTAATGTTTCATTAACTGTGAGGGACAAAGTCACAAACAACACGGTGTCCACAGACCACAACTTTTGAAGAGAAAGGAGAGCCGAAGCGGATTCGAACCGCGGTCCCTCTGCTTAACAGCCTAACGCCTTACCGCTGGGCCAAACCGGCTCACTTGCTTAGGAGTGCCCCGGCCTCACAAGTTATAGTCTGCACTGAGTGTCGAGGAAAAAAAGCTTGCACAAACAGGTTGATGTTTATTGCATTTTACGAGAGATAAACGGATTTCTTTCGTTGACGGGGTTACTTGGTTCTTCTGGTGTAATGGCATTTCCTTTGACTGGCTTAATGTGAAGCTGTCTCCGACGGAAACCGTACTGCTGATGAACGAGTTTAAAGGGGAGTAAGTAAGTAACTCGGTGTTTTACGCCCAGTAAACCTTTGCGGTTATATCAGTGCGAAGTTTAAAGGGGAACGGCCAAAGTGCTGGCGAAAACTGGCCATGAAACGTCGAAAATGTGGAAATATTGGCGTATTTCCGGAAAATATTGATAGAACAACCTGCAGATGCAAGCTAGCTTCATTCGGTTGTTCTATCAACATCTGAACGAATTTGAGCTTCGCTCTCTACGAATTAACAACAGAAAAAGGATGCCTCGTGACGTATTTGATACTTTTGCCACACATAACGGCCTTGCTCATGACGTCACTGACATTGTCTGCAGGGCGTAAAATGGAGGCACCCACGGTCGTGAATTTTAATAAACGGGGCAAGAAAATGTATGGAAACTGCTGTGTCGAATTTTTAGGCCATTTCCTAGGTAGGACACGCGATCCTTCATTGTGTCTGTCCTTTTTTGGTTTGTAAAAGTTCTGGTCTTGTCGCATCTAAAGCGTTTTGCGTCACGTTGGTTCAGATTGCCGTGACTCGCAATCGTTATTTTACAAACAAATTATGTTCATAAAACACTTACATACGCGCGCGCGCGAACACACATGCACACACACCCTTACACACACACCCTTACACACACACACCTTACACACACACACACACACACACACACACACACACACACACACACACACACACACACACACACACACACACACACACACACCCACCCTTACACACACACACACACACACACACACACACACACACACACACACACACACACGCACTCTCTCTCTCACTCTCTCTCTCTCTCTCACACACATACACACACACACACACTGATACACAAGCACACACAATACACATCAAAAACACACACGCGCGCGCGCACGTACACATATATACACTCGCGCACGCACATATACACAAACACACCACACACACACGCGGGCGCGCGTTCTCTCTCTCTCTCTCTCTCTCTCTCTCTCTCTCTCTCTCTCTCTCTCTCTCTCTCTCTCTCTCTCTCATTCACACACACACACACACACACACACACACACACACACACACACACACACACACACACACACACACACCATCCTGAAGATGTTGGCAGCCTTCTCCTCCTGTCTAAAGATGTTGTGCTGCTCCAACAGCAGTTTCTCGACAGGCCGCTCTAGAAGTAAGGAGCGAGCATCACGTGCACCAGTGGCCACGGCTGTCCCGCCCACAATCAGTGTCACTGTCAACACCAGCCACGCCGTCTGGAGCTGTCTGCAAATATCAGAAACAAAACACACGCGTATCTGTACTCTGCAGCCTTCAGCAAGACCTCCCTATCTCGGAATGTATGTGATATGTAGTTTTCACTTTTCTTTTTGTCGTCCTTGTTTGTGTTTTCGTGTCTGAATATTCTCCTTTAAACTTCGGTCACCAAGGGGATGTTTTCGTTTTTTTTCTCCTCCTCCTCCTCCTTCTTCTTCTTCTTTTCGTCCTCCTCCTCCTCTTCCTTTTTCTTCTTCTTCTTCTTCTGACAAAACAAAAACGGATATCCTTTATTTGTTAAAGCACTTTCACGTCAAACTGTGGCGAAGATTTCCTGCCGAAGTCGAGAAAAGGGCAACTAGTGCATGAGTGTTTATTTCTCGACATTGCTGCCATATTTGAAATATCTCACAGTATCATGACCCCTGCCATCATGGAAGGTGCTGATAGGTCGTAAGAAAGGAAGGAAGGAAGCAAGCAAAAACAAAGAAAGAAAAGAAAAACAAGGAATAGAAGAAAGAAAAAGAAAGAAAGAAAGCCCAAAATAAATTTAAAACGAAAAATCGGCATAAGGACAAACAGACAAGAAAAAGAAAGAAAGAAAGCCCAAAATAAATTTAAAACGAAAAATCGGCATAAGGACAGACAGACAAACAAGAGCAGATCATTTTCAAATTATCAACGACATATGGCACTTCAATGACAAGCAAATTAGATTCCACGGGAGTTTATAATGGTGTGAGATCGAGAGACAGTCGTCACGTCATGTAATCTACCGAAATGTTATCAAAGAACAAGCTTCATAATGCCGCTGTTACTGTTGCAAGCGCACCCCAACCCAGGAAAGCATCAAACCGTTAATGATAATAATGATAATAATAATAATCGATTATTTATGGCGCCCCATGTCGTTAGAGCCCGGAGCGCTTATAAAGATATATGGATACACTCATTTCATCACACACACACACACACACACACACACACACACACACACACACACACAATATATGCATATATATATTTATGGATTACTAGTGATGGATTGGTAAAACGAGAGATCAGTATGCAGAGAAAAGATGGGTTTTCAGTTTTGACTTAAAAGAAGAGAGTGAAGACGAATGCCTGAGAGGAAGAGGAAGGGAGTTCCTGAGCACAGATCCAACGTCTTGAAAGGATCTCTCCCCCAGGGTCCTTTTTCCGGACAGTGAAAACAACATAGCTCAGCCCGAAACAGATGAGTGATTTAGCTTCTCACTTCCTTTTTCATCGTTCTTGACGGTTTAGCTGTTGTTTAAGTGTCGTTTTGTAGCTTGACAAAGGGGATTACCTCGAAAATTTGCTGATGCTGACTTGTCCAAATAAATAGCATTCTTTGAACCGTTTATGTGTTTGGATAATGCCAATTAAGTCTGTCTATCCGCTATGACACGCAGACGTCCTTAGAACTGGGCGAACTGTGGACAGTCAGGCAGTGAGCGACGGAGTTCTGCTGTGGGACAGTGAGAAATGACATGTCGGTAATTGGGCTGCTGTTGGACAGTGAGAAATGACGTGTGGGTTGGGATTCTCCGGCAGAAGGAATGTTTCTAATGGACAGTCACACAGTGAGAAACGGGTAGTTGTTTTCGTCGGCCGCTTTCTTGCTGACTGGTGGTTGGTTATCATTGGCGGAAGCTGCCACAAGGATCATTTTTATCGCGACAAAAAACGTTTTTTGTCGCGACAAAAGTATGCTTGTCGCGACAAACATATTTTTGTCGCGATAAACGTTTGTCGCGACAAATATTTATTGCGACAAACGTCATTTTGCTTACAAGACAAGCTTACTTTTATCGCGACAAACACATGTTTGTCGCGACAAACATTTGTCGCAACAAAAGTTTTGTCGCGGCAAGCATACTTTTGTCGCGACAAAAGGCATGTTTTGTTGCGACAAACACGTGTCTGTCGCGACAAAAATTATACTTATGGCAGCTCCCGCCAATAACAGTTGGTCTGCCTCAGGACAACAAAGGATCAGTTACTTAATTTTGTCAATGCGCTTGGCAAAACTGAGAGCACACCTCGCGCGTCAGTCTACCTATTAATTACTCAATAAATTATTGATAGTTCTTCTTCCCAAAATAAACCCTAAACACTGGGTGCAGTCTGCTAGCAATGGACGCTAATGGATGTGCAGTCGCCACGGCACGACTGCCCGTTTCCCACATGCATCTTTCACTCGCTTCATCCTCCATTGCCGGTGAAGGATGCCTTGTGTCCAAATTCGACAGAAGATTGATGACGGTTTCCAACGCTTATAGCCAGCTACAGTATACGCTGAAAGCGTTAGTTAGTTGGTGCTTTGAGCACCCCCCCACCCCCTCCCCCCCCCCCCCCACCCCTTTTTTCTTTTCTTTTTTTCATTTGTTCATTTTTTTATTTTTTTATTTTTTATTTTATTTTTTTAGGGACGGGCGAAGGAGGGGGAAAAGTAAGTAACTTGCTGTTTTAAGCCACTGCGGTGGTGGGGGAAGAGGGAGATCATATATCGCTCTGTACTGACCAGAATGACTCCTGCATAGGCAGTTTGTGTGTGAAAACAAAAAAACAAAAACAAAACAAAAACGTTTTGAAGAGATTATAAATGCCTATCGCTACACTGTCACCACCAGCATGACCACCTGCATTAAGACGGGCAGCGATGACAGCCCTTTTAATGTTTTCGTGACTGTGAGGGACAAAGTCACAAGACAGTGTCTATAAAACACAACTTTTTTAAGAGAAAAGAGAGCCGAAGCGGAATCGAGCCGAGGCCCCTCTACTTACCACTGTCTAACGCCTTACACTAGGCCCTGAGCCGGTTTGGCCTAGTGCAAGGCGATAGGCTGGTAAGCAGAAGGACCTCGGTTCGAATCCGCTTCGGCTCTCCTTTCTCTTAAAAAATTGTGGTCTGTAGACACTGTCTTGTGACTTTGTCCCTTCACAATTAATGAAACATTAAAATGACTGTCATCACCGCCCATCTTAATGCAGGAGAGTCATTCTGGTGGTGACAGTGTAGCGACAGGTATATAATCTCCCTCTCCCCCCTTCTCCACGTCCCTAATAAGCCTTGCGGTTTCTGTGGACGTTAAGCACCATGTTTACTTACTTACCGCTAGACCAGATAGGTTCACCTTTGAGCTCAGTCAACCACAAGGGGTTACATCAGGGCTAACGTTGAGAGCGTGGCCGATAAAAAGAGTGTAACTTTACAACATGTACCAGTCCGTGAAAATGTTTAAGTCCTAAAGGGTGAACGTTCAGTTGAGTTCTTTAATCCCTTACTCTAAATCTGTTTTCCACTATCAAAGACCACCCCCCACCCCCCCATCTCTCTCTCTCTCTCTCTCTCTCTCTCTCTCTCTCTCTCTCTCTCTCTCTCTCTCTCTCTCTCTCTCTCATTTGTTTTTATTCATTAGTAGCTTAGCAAAAACAAGTTGTCGGAAATGTTTTTGACTGAACCTAAACTTTAAACCATGTAAAATAAAGTTTTCGAGTTCGAGTTCCTATCATAACACACACACACACACACACACACACACACACACACACACACACACACACACACACACACACACACACATATACATATACATATATATATACACACACACATATCACGAAGTTTCTACAGAGCAGCATCTGCAACCTGTTCATTCTCACTAACTATCTTAGCATCTTTCCGGGCGGCAGGCTATCTCTACATCTTTGTCTGATATAGCTACCTGAGTGTCTTCGCTCGGCCACAGCTGATATCCGACACCATGAAAATCGAAGCCCAGAAACTGGGAGTTAGGTCTGAATACTTGGACAGCTGCTCTACCCCTGAGTTCGATGTTTATTGTGATGCCTCGGTGGTAAGCTCTGCACAGGCGCTCAACATCGGCTGAAGTTTGTTTTATTTTTATGAACTCCTGTTGAGCACCTCATCTCCAGATGAGCCATAAGCGCTTCACAATGGCAGCTGTAGCGCTGTTCTCTGCTTCCGGGCGTATACCCACTGCGGTCTAGTCGTATGCGACTCTGAATGAATGACTGTAGCCTTACAGAGCTAAAGGGTGCTATCAGGCATTACAAACAAACCTCATCGTGTTCTCACCTGTCAAAATGCTTAAGTGTTATTGAAGAGTTGGGGGTTCTTGGTTTTGTTTGTTTGTGTTTGGGGTTTGTTTGGTTGGTTGGTTTTGTTTTGGTTTGTTGTTTGTTTTGGTTTTGTTGTTGTTTGGGTTTGGCTTTGTCGTTTTGTTTTGTTGTGTTTTGTTTGTCACGAGTTGTTTGTACAGTGCAGCGAGTTTAACTCGGGTTCCAAAATGGCGCTTTATAAGAATTATTTATTTATTATTATTATTATGCTTAAGAGTTAGGGTGTTACATGCAAGAGCGAATTATGAATTGCAAAGTGTCACGCAAAAAGCAAACAAACAAATCGCCACCTGCAGTTTCTTTTCACCGAACCCTCCCTTCCCCTACAACAGACATCCATTCTTTCCGCCCAGCAGACGCCAGCTACTTCCGGTCCAAATGCAACACCGATGACGTTCAGCCATCGATCAGCCAACGGCAGCCACCGCCAAACACTGCATGCAAGCCTCTCTTTCTGGCACCTTGCACGCCAAACTTCGAGCAATGGTTTACGACATCCTTCTTCCAACCACGGCCATAACTGATTACGCCACAGGTCTCGAAAAACTGTAAGCTAACGGATAGTTTTTCGTTGCTGTTCAGCAGCAGTAAGTTTGTAACAGACAACTCAGATTATATCAGGCGTTTCTGATATAACCGCCCAGGTTGCTTTCTCCAGCACAAAAAAAACAACTATAATCGTTTGAATCGAGACGGAACTTTTTCTATACTCGGCCTCGTGTTTACGTACGTGCTTGGATGCCATGTTGCTTCCACAGTCCTATTAGTGCCGGAAAGCGATGCTCGGAGTGTGCTTCCATCCTGGAGGAGATGTCGTAAACCAGTGCTAGGAGTTTGCCATCGTCTATGTAGTCCACGCAGTGACTGGTACATCTCTGGGGACCAGTTACATAGCCTATTGTTACAGTGTTGACAAGATCAAAGATTAAAATTGGCTTAAAATTCCCAAATTTTCAGCGACTGCCTTCCTCGGGGAGGGGGGGGGGTATTTTTTTTGCAACTGAACGTAAATAAAAACACAGTTCACACAAAGATTCTTAAAATACCAGGTGAGTAAAACTCGATGAATAAAAAACACGAACTGTAAGACCGAACAAACTGTTCACAAAGAGTTAATCTCGGCTTCTAAGTTGCCCCCCCGAACTGTCTTCACCCACTCCCATTACCCCTTTCTCTATCGTCCACTCCGTCTCTCCCCGCGCCACCCCCACCCCACACACCCTGATATATATGAACACTTGTTGAGCGCCTCATCTTTAGCTGAGCATGAGCCATAGCGCTATTCTCTGCTTCCGAGCAGACCCACTGCGTCTTACGCGATTCTGCCGGACTGCGTGACTACAGCTTGTTGATGCTGAAGTGTTGCTTTACGTCCACAGAAACCGTAGGCTTATTAGGGACGGGATCCCAGGACCTCCGCCTCGACTTTCACACAGCTCCAGAGCTCCGAAAACAGGTTCAGTGAAGGCTGCAGCTCAATTTCAAGTTTTGAATATCCACCGAAGTGGTTACAGCGTTGTTTTAGTTACATGTAGTTGTTACGTGGCTAGTGCCACGTGGAACAGCTGCCGTCTCGACGCACGTTCTGTGTACACCATACAACCATGCACCAGTTTACAGTGTCCCTTTATTTGAAGCCACGTACGCGGGAAGCATGTGTGTTTAGCTGCATCCTGGCACCTGCACTTCTGGCAGAATGACCAGGATCTTGTGCGTGCCGTTACTGCGGCAAAACGGGCGGCGAACGGATACTAAAATAAGGTCAGTTCCACAGACTAAACAGAAGCTGTATTCGTCTCGCTCAGTGGCGGATCTGGTTATAGGGAAACCGAAGGGAAGGAGCATTTCAGGCCGTAGCCTATTGTACACACAGCAGTTTTTCAGTCGATTTCAAGTCATGTTCTTTTACACACACACACACACACACACACACACACACACACACACACACACACACACACACACACACACACACACACACACACACACACACACGTATAAAAGCCGCCAAAATACAACCGTGAGTACTGCCACTTTCTTCTCAGCAGTCTGTATCAATGACGTCATGAGAACACGACCGGCGTGGGTGACGAAAGTATCAAATACGTCACGAGCAAACCTGTATCTACTCTTCTTTGGTGAAGAGCCAACCAACATGGTTTCTGTCCGCAGAACTCAAATTCGAAGAAGAAGAAAAAACAGTACTTCTTCTGCATAAATACTGATAGAATTGATGGAAAGTGTCACTTCAAGGAACTGATCACGTCATCAATTTGAAAGGCAACGCTGGGGAAACCTGTGACAGAATGGGTGGAGCGCATATGGGCTTTTCCGAACGCATACATACCACCTTTTGAACTGAACTGGCCATGCCAAAACTGGTACTTGGTACCGAAGTCAAAACATCTGGATTTTTAGTTTGCTGTTGGGTTTTTTATGGGGGTTTTGTTTTGTTGTTTTTGAGGGGGGGGGGGGGGGGGAGGGAGGGAGGGAGAGAGAGAGAAACGAGGTTTTTGTTTTGTTTTGTTTTTTGAAACTTTTCTTTGGTTTTATCTCAGTCTAGACAGTAATTGTGTTTCCTTATCGCACTGACTTAGCTGACAGGCGTAATGTGGCTGATAATGATGTTGCTGATGGTGACCATGCACCTGTAGTTTCTTCTGGGGTAGAGGGTTAGGGCGAGAGAGGGAGAGAGAGGGGGGGGGGGAGAGATTTGGGCAGATTCACTGTGTCGTATCCTTCCCGTCAGTTGTGTGTGTGTGTTAGGAGGGGTGGGGGGGATGAATATGGGAACGTGGAGCTGGAATATTTACTGATGGCCACAAGATTCGTCTGTTCTGTCAGTTGCCTCTCACTTTCGTTTCTAACTGCTCCATTCAAAAATAGACCGCAGAGTTTGATGTGCCGAAAGGTAAACATCGTTTCCTTTGGCCTATTGCGAAAAAGAGTGACTCCTTTTTTAAGCATGTACATTTTGCTAATGCTTTGTCAGTGATGTTTTTATTGTCTGCTCTCTCTCTCTCTCTCTCTCTCTCTCCCCCCCCCCCCCCCCCCCCCAACTCGGTTTTCTCTTTCTTTTTCTAAGTTTGTTCAACTCTTTGATTCGTGCGCTATTCACTCCCAGTGAAGAGTGACTACTACATTTCAGACTTGAAATGTCTTTAAAGGAACGGACCCAGACATTGCTAAAAACTCTTTTCTCTTTTATTTTCTGTTATCTAGCTCTCTTTCGTACTCCAACGAAGAGTAACTACTGCATTTCTTAGTGACCTTTCGAGCACCGGACTCGTGATCGAAAGGTCGCGGGTTCGAATCCCTGCTGGAGCGGCGGGAGAATTATCTTCTCCAGGGTCAACTTTCTGTGCTGACTCTTATTTCGGTATCCGTTCCACCCCCGTGTTACCGCAGTAGCACGTAAAAGACCCCGGTCATTCTGCCAAAAGCGCAGATGGCAGGTTACAGCTAAACACGTATACACCTTACGTATGTGGCTTTGCATGAAGTGACACGGTGCATGGTTGTATGGTGTACACAGAACGCGCCGAGACTGACTCTCTCTGGCAGCAGATTCTTGTGGCACCAGCCATGCCAGCGCTGTAAGTACACCACTTCGGTGGATATTCAAAAACGCGCTATAAAAAGCTATTCACTCATGTAGAATCACATGCGAGCGCAGTGAGTCTGCTCGCGAGCGGAGAATAGCGCTATATAAAAAGCGATCAATAAACCTTTTTAAAGGTTATCGCTAAAAAAAAAAACTTAAAAAAAAAACACGTTTATCTTTAATTCGTAAGTTATCCAATTCTCATTGACTCACCGACTACTGTATTTCAAACTTGAAAGGTCTTTAAAGGAACGAACCCAGACTTGTCGCTAAAAACTCTTTTATTTTTCATTTTCTAAGTAATCCACCTCTCACTGACTCGGGTAACGAATAATGACTACTGCA
>OY757545.1:3763213-3765207 GCA_963584105.1 Alviniconcha strummeri | reverse complement strand
GATCGGGGCACAGTTAAGAAACGTGCTTCCAACGTACAACCCCGTCGCAGACTAAGAAGTCTACACCATTCTTTGGTTAAACCCGGTTTCACGCGGATTTGCGTTCAGAGAGGTACTGGCGGGTGCCGTCGTCAGTCAAACGAACGTTGGAACCGTTTTCAAAGGCAATGTTGGGGAAACTACAGAAAGACGTGGTAAAGCGCATATGGGCTTTTCTGAGCGCATAGATACCATCTCGAACTGACCAAAATCCCGAAGAGGTGTGTGTGTGGGTAGGGGAGGGTGGGGGTGTGCGTGGGTGGCGGGGGGGGAGACTATACCTAACACTACATTGACGTCACGGGAATGATTCCACAATATGAACAGCGGTGGACAGCGGTGAATGCCATGCTAACGTTTCATTAATTGTTGGGGGCAAAGTCACAAAGGCAGTGTCCACAGACCACTACTTTTTGAAGAGAGAGGAGAGCCGAAGCTGGATCGAACCGAGGTCTTCTGCTTACCAGCCCAACGCCTTACCGCTAAGCCAAACCGGCTCACACCTTACACCCACGGGTTTGTTCGTCAGACTTGTCTGTGAGCCTTCTCAAAGCAGGCTTGCTCAACAGCTACGAAAGATCAAAATAAAAAATAAAACTCAGAAGGTTAAAAAGAATGCTATTTGTTCTGACAAAACACAAAAATCAGTACCGTTCTTTTTAGCTTTTTGTGTTTGGATCTTGTTTTAGAACGCTAGCAGTCGTCCTTGTTTCAGGGTTTGTTGTTGTTGTTTTAACTCAAGAGGCCAGATCCGTTACAATGCCAAAGCTTCTTTTTCTTTTTTCTTTTCTTTTTTTCTTCAAAATACTGCTAAAATATACAAAACAACATACATTTGCGAACGATCCTCCGCTCCGCTCTCTCCGGAACGCCCCCTTTCGCTGGAAACACACGGCAAAATCATTATTCACGCTTTTCATTTACAGATTACCATACTAATGAACTCCACCAGTGTGTCTAGTGACACTAAGAACCTCAGTTCGACTCCGCCTCCGGTCTCCTCTCTCTTCAAAAGTTGTGGGTTATGGATACGAGACTTTGTCCCTCACAATTAATAAAACATTAAAATGGCTCTCATTGCTGCCCGTCCCTAATGAAGCAGCCACTCTGGTGGTGTCAGTGTAGCGTTTTTAGGTATAGTCTCGCTCACCCCCACCCCCCTCCCCCGTTTTCCTGGTATCTCGGCCCTCCCCAACAATATGAAAGGGTTAGCTTACTTCGGGTTTAAGACAAACACTCGTCCATCGCGAAAGTGACTAGCCTAATTTCATTCCTAAAACCACACGAGCATAAATAGGGAACCATACAAAAGAAAGAAAGAATGTAGTGCTGTGTTTCTCCTTCATAAACATACTCGACTGAACTTACACCAGGCTGTTTGATGTTTTCTTCGATTTGTTCGCTTATCGCTTCGACTTTGAATCTTTGGCGCAGACGACAGTTGTGCGCCTCATTGCACCAGCTGACACATCCGCACTTGGAACAAGTAAGTCCCCAATTAATTTCACCTTTACGAGTCCAGTGTCTTGTTCCAAGGGTAAATCTCACCTGGGAAAAATAGGTGTATCTGACAAAAAAAGAAGAAAAAAGAAGAAAAAAGAAGAGGTTGTTGAAAATGGGATAAGACCAAAAGCGATAGCCATTCAGAAAAGATAGCAGATTGCGCAAGGTAAATTGAACGTTCTAAATCTAGAGTCCGTGCCATTTTCAACAGCTTCCCTCTCCTTTCTACAACATACCGGCAGAACTCTTCTGAAAATCGTAAACTCGTCTATCTTCAGACTCCAGACACTCGCTGTTTTACTTTAATAACCGAGCTGCTTTCAGTTTCCAGTCTCTATCTTGCGGGCAACTCGAAATAGCATCAGACGTGGCGCAAAAATTGCGTACTAGGGCTGCGAATACAAAAAGGGGGGCTTCTCCAACAGAAACATTTGTACATAGTTTTACAGGAG
>OY757545.1:3730713-3760713 GCA_963584105.1 Alviniconcha strummeri | reverse complement strand
AGACTGAATCGTTTCAAATTCAACGATAATGGAATTCGCTTCTTGTTGGTTAGTCTTAGCAACTTTCTCTCTCTGTAAAATCCAAACACATGAAAGTTTCAAAAGAACACTTGTTTAATATGACACTACACAACATGCGAATTTTCGGGGTAAGCCCCTTTGTCACGCGACAGAGCAACACTTAAACAACAGTTAAACGGAAACAAACACACACACACACACACACACACACACACACACACACACACACACACACACACACACACACACACACACACACACACACACACACACACACACACACACACACACACACACAAAATGTAGGCTAACAGCTGTGTCGTTTAAGTGTTGTCCTGTCGTTTGACAAAGGGGCTTACCCCGAAAATTCATGCTGTGTGATGTCATGTGAAACAGGCTAGCAGTCATCCTTCAGATTCCTTGTTTCTTTGTTCTTCCTCTTCTTCTTTTTCCTTCTGTGTATGTGTGTGTGTGAGATCGGGTTGTGAAGACTATGAAACTGTCAAGAAGGAGTGAATTCTATTACAGCTGAAGCCGATCCAGCCTCAAATCCATATCGACCCTTGGACCCCCTTCAATCAATCGACCCTTGGATCTGTCGAGGTGGCAATCCCCCCCCCCCCCCCTTCCGGCCAGTCTTGCTCCCTCTCGGTAAAACTGAACAGGAACCGATTTCCACAGCTGACTGTTCGTTTAGACAGGTGTTCATGTGCGTAACGCTAGCCATTGTAAGCATGTGTGTAAAAAAAAGAAAATGAATGTACTTTTGCCATATTTTTGTTTCGTTACCGCCCATTGTTTGTTGTTGGTTCGGTTGTGTTGCTTAATGTCCTCGGATGTCGGTTGACATATTAGGGTCAAGCTGAGACCAATGCCGAAGCACGGTTCAGTATAGCTTTACGTCCACGGAAACCAGAAGGCTCGTTAGGACGGACAGCCCAGGACGGCCACCTCGACTCTCACACAGCCTCTGAACTGTTTGTTGTTGTTATTGATGATCACTTTTATATAGCGCTATTCTCCGCTCTCGAGCAGACTCACTGCGCTCGCATGTGATTCTACATGAGTGACTAGCTTTTTATAGCGCGTTTTTCAATATCCACCGAAGTGGTGTACTTAAGCGCTGGCATGGCTGGTGCCACATGAAACTGCTGCCATCTCGGCGCGTTCTGTGTACACCATACAACCATGCACCATGTCACTTCATGCAAGGCCACATACGTAAGGTGTATGCGTATTTAGCTGTAACCTGCCACCACCACTTTCGGCAGAATGACCGGTCTTTTACGTGCTACTGCGGTAACACGGGGGTGAAACTGATACCGAAATAAGAGCCAGCACAGAAAGTTGACTATGGAGAAGGAAATTCTCCCGCCGCTCCTGCAGGGTTTCGGACCAGCGACCTTTCGATCACGAGTCCGGCGCTCTAACCACTGAGCCATCCCCGCTGTTTGGTATGTCTAAACCCATGTCTTGATTGTATTTGTTTTTGTTGTTGGCTTTAAAAGTATCTTGGGTTGACAGCCACTATAAAATCTTGAATCTTGACACTTAAAAATGCTTTACCTTCAGTTTTGTTAAAGGGAGGGGAACAAAGCGTGCAAATAGTTTCATCTGCAGTGTTACTTGAGCACATCATTTTTTTGGTTGATACATACACACACACGCACGCAAACACATTTAAAACAACAACAAAAAATGAAAACGTTTAACCAATCTAGACTGCTGTATTTACAAACAATAAAAAACACATTTCATTGTACTTTGTACCATACAGAATCAATGGGGCGGGGGACAGAGAGATTGAGAGCTGAGAGTGTTTGTGTGCTTGAATACATGCTGTGTGTTGTTCAGTCAAAGGAAAACCAAGGACAGAATGAGGCAGAAATATGCAAGGTTTGTCGCCTTGTGCGGTAAAATACCCTCCGTTGTGTGCCTATAATGATAACGCACAAAACTGCTATGAATACGCCTAGTGCTAACGCACAAAACTGCTATGAATACGCCTAGTGCTAATGCACAAAACTGCTATGAATATGCCTAGTGCTAACGCACAAAACTGCTACCCACTTTCGTTTCTTTTCGAGATTCTGATGATGCTGTGTCCAATTCCTAGTTCTGCCTGTGCTGTACTGTAGGTCACCTGGTCTAGTCTACATGAAAATGTGCACCTTGTAATATACTGTCACTTTTTTTTAATCCAAAAATCGTTTTAACCATCTGTGTTTTGATCTCTTTTCTTCTCACAATCCTGACAATTTTTCAATTTGGACACTAGCAATGAAGACATTATACTTACATGGACACTAACAACTCCAATTATAATGAATACCTGACAATAAACTACAACGTAAATAATGAAGATGATATCAAATAATGACCATGATAATGATTCTAAATGAATCTATAAATGAATCTATATATACATGTATATATTATTTATTTACTTTTTATCTGCTTTCTAGATCTTGCAGAGGCAGCCTGTGTCAAGATTGTTGCATCAACTCAATAAACAATTCTCGCTAAGCCATTGAAACCTTTGAAGGCTCATAATAATCATTTCATTAAAAAAACAAAACAAAGGTCACTGACTGTCATTTTAATTTCTATGCATGCCAAAAGACAAACACATCTGAACAGACCTGACTTCAAACTTAGTAGCAAACATTGTTCGGTCAGCAAAAAATCTGGTGGGTTGATCATCAGTAAGGTGGGTTACAAGTTCAGCTATCAAAAAGCAAAAACATTCTTTTCTGTACAGAACTAATTCAAGGCTCCATCAAAATGAGATCAGCTGGCAGCGGACTCGACCCGAGGCCTCTTGGAGGAGGCAGAGGTCTTTTTGCGAGTGGCGCCCTCATTCTCTTTGTCCGCAGCAGCGGAGGTAGTGTGGCGAGACGCCTGCTGCTGCACGTGCCTCGTCACCGTGGAAACCCCATCGACAAACTTGGTCTTGAAGAGAACGTTGGCATTGTTGAACATCCCATCCTTCAGAGACACCACGATAAACTGGGGGCAGAGAAAGAAAGCAAGAGATGGGATCAGAACAGGATGGGTTTGATGCCAGTTCTACTGCTAAGATTAAATTACTGCAGCTTGCTATTGGTGGGCTGTCCTAAGTATTTTCTTTAAAGACTCCAAACAATGCTCCCAGGCTCATTTTCTGAACCCCCAGATCCGCCCATGTCAGTCCTATGCTTCACTTTCTTCACTGGCTACCTTCTGAGCAGAAAATTGAATACAAACTATTATTGCTTTGCTTTAGTTTAAGATCATATCTGATCAAGGCCCCATCTACCTTTCACAGCTTATTTACCTCAGTGAGTGAGCAAGTGTGTGCGTGTGTGTGTGTAGGGTGTGTGTGTGGGGTGGGGTGGGGGCGAGGTATGTGAGTGTTAAACGCTTAAGGCCATCATGGGTTAGCTACGCTAAGTGCCCATTAACATTATTATTGTTAATGAAACAATGGGACTCTCCTGTAACAAACACCTTCAAGGTGAAATTCTGCTTAAAGGGGACCCCAAGTGAAGACGCAAGTTGGCTGAAAACATAGAAAATGTGCAAATGTTTCCATTCCCAGGTTTTCTACATTGTTCTCTTTTCTCTTATGTTCGTGCTGCTCAGTTTAGATACTAGTGTGTCCAA
The DNA here is from genome assembly GCA_963584105.1 of Alviniconcha strummeri. Lineage (NCBI taxonomy): Eukaryota > Metazoa > Mollusca > Gastropoda > Provannidae > Alviniconcha > Alviniconcha strummeri. Next base: position 3,757,047 of record OY757545.1, on the reverse strand, counting down.
AAAGAAATTAAATGTTTAAAAAAAATCTTTTACATGTCATTCATGTATACATGGGGACTGAATCACTGCACCAAGAGATCCCTACCTGGGAGTGTTTGAAGTGGGATCGGATCATCTGGCCGATGTTCTGGGTGTGGGATAAGTCCAGAGCCGCATCCACCTCATCCAGGATGTACAGTGGCGCCGGCTTGAATAGCAGCATGGCCAGGATCAGAGACAGCGCCACAAGCGACCTGAAGATAAGATACACAATAGGAAGAGTGAGCGCAGCGTGACAAAATGCATTAGAACTGAGCCTTGCAATTAATTTTATCCAGTGTAGTTTAGTAACACTTGGGCACTGCCTCTCAGCACAAGGTGCATGACATGAATACATGCCCACAACACCGCTTTGAAAGTCCACAAAAATGTTAATTTCAGTACATGGCAAATGTCATGGATACATGTACACAACACTGCTTTGAAAGTCCACACATTTTTTAAATTTCAGCACATGGCAAATGTCATGTACACAACACTGCTTTAAAAGTCCACAAAAATGTTAATTTCAGCACATGGCAAATGTCATGGATACATGTACACAACACTGCTTTAAAAGTCTGCAAAAATGTTAATTTCAGCAAATGGCAACTGTCATGGATACATGTACACAACACTGCTTTAAAAGTCTGCAAAAATGTTAATTTCAGCAAATGGCAAATGTCATGGATACATGTACACAACACTGCTTTAAAAGTCTGCAAAAATGTTAATTTCAGCAAATGGCAACTGTCATGGATGCATACGTATATACACAACACTACTTTGAAAGTCCACAAAAATGTTAATTCAGCACATGGCAAATGTCATGTACACTGCTTTAAAAGTCTGCAAAAATTAAAACCATGTCTTCCAATCTCGGCAAATTCTAGTCCCATGACACTGAACAGAGAATTTCCGTGAACAATAGTATCAGCAAATCTGAGTCTTCCAGCATAATGGGAGACACTGTGAAAACAGCTGAGTGACACAACACTGCTAAACCCCACCAGTTAAGACGTAACATGGCAGCACCCTTTCAATATGGCACAATAAATTTTTCACAACTAGACAGCCATGCTGCAGTCTGCTTTTCAGCGGCTTCTCAAAGGCTTTGACGCTAGGTCACTCCCCAGGTCTAACTACTGAGATCCACCGTTTAACTGTTGTTTAAATGTTGTTTTGCAGCTTAAAAAGGGGGTTGTGTTTTGTCCTAATAAATAGCATTCTTTTGAACCTTTCATGCGTTTGGATCCTGTTTTAGAACGCTAGCAGTCACTCTTGTTTCAGAATTTTTTTTAAATCAAAAATATCATTGAGATCCAGCTCAGATTCGGATACAAATCCACCATTAAAGGGGACCTGAAGCAAATACACCAGCTGGCCTGAAGACGTAGCTTTAAGCCAAGAAAATGTGCCAATATTTCCATATGCACAGTCATTTGGTTTTTCCATCAATATTTTGTACAAAAGAAGTAGGTTTTTGATTTGAATTTGAGCTCCTCAGGATGCAGCCACACTGGCTCACTCTTTACTCATGAAGAACAGGAGTAGTTTGGCTCATAGCGTGTTTTGATAGTTCTGTCACACATTCCCTGCCTTCTTCGTGTCTCTACAGACTGCTGGGAACAAAATGGCAGCACTCACAGTTGTGCTTTTGCCGCTCTCAAACATTTTTTATTTTTTTATTTTTTTTTACAAATGTTAAACATAACAAAACAGCTCAGCCAAAAGCTGATAAGACTAGTATCCTACAGCTCATTTTTCACCCTTAAATTGTTGTTTAAGTGTTGTTTTGTAGCTTGAAAAATGGGATTACCCCAAAATTCACATGTTTTTTTTTTTTCCCTAATAAATAGTGTTCTTTCTAACCTTTTATGTGTTTGGATATCGATGTGTAACCCCTTCACTGCCATGATAGCATTTGAAAACGACCCATAAAAGTGCTAAATTTGAAACCCTTAACTTAAGCCTTAACTTAAGTCTGCTTTTTCGCACTGGCATGTAAAAAGATTTTCATCAAAACGCATAGCACTGATAACAGGTGGTACAGGATCAGAAAAAATACTGTTTGCAGATGTGTCCATGCATCTTTCAGCCCGAACATTTTACAGGCTGGGGCAGTGAAGGGGTTAACAAAACATGACCCCAAACAAACAAATGAGTGACAAACTGCTGCATGTCTCTTATTGCATTGCTTCTACCGATGGGGCCAAGGTTGCTTCTTGGCTCTGGTTCTCCTTTAAGGATCACAAGTACAGTTACAGTACTGTTATCTGTCCTTCACGCCAATGTTACCTCTGTCCGCCGCTCAGTTCGTTCAAGGACTCCTTCCACACATCTCCAAAGGCGACCTTGACCTCAAGGCCATCCAGTACTGTCTGGCCCTCAGGGGGTGCTAGTTTGGCCTGTGTTCCCGGCAGTAACGTGGAGAAAATAGACCCAAAGTCCTGCAAAAAAGCACACCTACATGTATCGTTGTCTTGGTAGTACTGCTAGTGCCAGACTTTTTTGACGGTAACTGTGCTGTGCAGATGTTTCTTTCTTTTTTTATATATATAATATAGATATAGCTTGCAAAAGCATCTGTGTGCACCCGGTGTTGAGAACATGCATTCATTTTTGTGGATTTTTGTATGCACCATATATATAAATCTTCATTCTGTTCCTCTTCTTAAAAAATATTATTCATTAATTAGTTTATTCTCTCATTCATTTTTTTTGCTTTTACTTATATTTCTTGACTAGAAAATTACAGTGTCAGTAACTTATGACTAGGACTGAAACTCCTATCAGGCTGAATATTTCACTCTGAGAAGTGCTTCTCAAAACAAAAACAAAAGTGTTCCCAAAATTAGTAGCCTAGTACAGTGGAAGTCCTGATAAGAGACCACCCTACTTTTAAGACCACTTTTTCTTAAACTACTTTCCTGTTTCCATGCAAATGAACACCAGACTAAGGACCTGTTTCCATGCAAGTGAACATGGACCAAGGACCTATTTCCATGCAAGTGAATCCCCTTGACCAAGGACCTATTTCCATGCAAGTGAACCCAGACCAAGGACCGGTTTCCTAATGAACACTGAACCAAGGACCGATTTCCATGCAAATGAGCCCCAGACCAAGGACAGATTTCTGTGCAAATGAACCCCGGACCAAGGACCTATTTCTATGCAAGTGAACCCTTGAGTTGACCAACAACCTGTTTTCATGCAAATCTGACAACTGAACAGGACAAACAGATCATTATAAAAATGTCTCAATCAGAATAACGATCTCAAATAAAAATTAAAAAGAGTTATATCCAAGGACCACCCCGTTTCAAGATAACATTCCTTGATTTTTGACAGTGGTCTTTAAAATAGAGGTTTCATTAAATTTTAGTTACAATCTACAGCAGTGTTGTGAGTTCGGAATGCTTTGCTGCTGCAGTAAACTCACTTTGTTGACTTGTTCCCAAGCTTTCTTCAGCGCCTCATTCTTCTTCTTGTCCAGCTCGTCAATGACGGCCTGAATCTTGGCTTTGTCGTTCAGCACGATCTTGCGCTTCTTCATCAGGTCGGTGTACTGCAAGCAGTGTTTCAGAGCATATGAACACAACAACAAAGACCTGAGTCACCTACGATAACTCTCACCTGGCATGCAAGTAATTACAAGGTACATAAAGTCCATCAGAGGATGCCCCCCAATTGTGTGTGTATATATATATATATATACACCTGCTGAAGGTGCACTGAGGGTATATAGTTATACCCTCCATTTCAGGCACACTCAGTGACACAGGTGTGTACAGGCATAAGTCATTACCAATTTTTCTCTGTCCCATAAGACGGGTAAACAACACAGAAGTCTACACAAGGACTAACCTGCTCCTCAGCAGAACCCAGCAGATTCATGGCACGCATGTTGACGTTCTTCGCCAGCTTGTCCTTTGTCTCTGTCAGTTTCTGAATGCGTCTCTCAGCTTCTTTGGGGTCGTTGACGGAAAAGTCGTACGGAGAGTTGGGCTGTCCGAAAAACTGACGCTCGTCTGCGATCCAGTCGTACTTCTCTAACAGAAGAGTAACCTGTCAGTGAGAGAGAAAGTCATGGTGTTTATTTGAATGTATTTACACTGTTGACCAAAAACCACAAGTATCAGTAGTGAAAGAAGAAAAAAGAAAGAAAAAAAAGGACACACAAACAAGCAAATCTGACAAATGAATAGGACAAACAGATCATTATGAAAATGTCTCAGTGTGAATAACGATCTCAAATAAAAATTAAAAAAGGACACACAAACAAGCAAATCTGACAACTGAACAGGACAAACAGATCATTATAAAAATGTCTCAATCAGAATAACGATCTCAAATAAAAATTAAAAAGAGTTATCTCCAAGCTTGCTGTTTGTTCTGATCATTTTCAGCTCCAGGGTTCACTAAAGGATCTGCTACAAAAAGACACTTCTATTTCAAATCAAAGGATGCAGGCAGCTGCAGTGCGACTTCATGAGAACAAATATATTGAACCCCCCCATGCATTTCCTAACCTGTCTAGCGGCATCCTGCGAGTCCTTTTGAACTTTGGTCACTTTGTGCTGCAGCTCCTGAACCTTGAGCTGCGCAGCGCTGGACTCCTTCTGTAGCGCTCGCTGTTCCGTGGCAGCGGCGGTGATGTCCTTGTTGCGTGCCTTCAGCAGGTCTTTGTGCTTGTTCAGCTCCCCCTGGGCTGCTTTAACTTCATCCTGGGGAGACAGGTGAATGAGTAATGAACACCTTCACTTCGTCCTGTGCAAACAGGTAAACAAGTAATCAACATCTTCACTTTGTCCTGGGCACCTTCACTTTGTCCTGGGCAGACAGGGAAACAAGTGATCATCTTCATTTCATCTTGGGCAGACAAGTAAATCAGTAATCAGAACAGTTTTAATACAGATACATACAGTTTTTTGATAGATTAATTTTAACAATACTGTCTCTTTGATCCCCCCCCCCCCCCAAAAAAAAAGGTGGACTGCCTCCGGATGTCTACCCAAAACATCCCAATCTCAGTAAGCCCACCCTGATGATCTGCAAACTGTCACTCCCATCTCATGGAGCTAAACAATGCACCCCCTTCTGAAACCGCTTACCATGGTGATCCACAAACTATCACTCCTATCTCAGTGAGCTGAACAATGCGCCCCTGTCTGAAATCGTACCATCTCAGCTGAACAATGCGCCCCTGTCTGAAATCGTACCATCTCAGCTGAACAATGCGCCCCTGTCTGAAATCGTACCATCTCAGCTGAACAATGCGCCCCTGTCTGAAATCATACCATCTCAGCTGAACAATGCACCCCTGTCTGAAATTGTACCATCTCAGCTGAACATTGCGCCCCTGTCTGAAATCGTACCATCTCAGCTGAACAATGCGCCCCTGTCTGAAATTGTACCATCTCAGCTGAACATTGCGCCCCTCTCTGAAATCGTACCATCTCAGTAAGCTGAACAATGCACCCCTTTGTGAAACCGCCTACCCTGGTGATCCACAAACTATCACTCCCATCTCAGTAAGCTGAATAATGCACTGATCTGAAACTACCTACACTGGTGACCTGCAAACTGCTGCATGCATGACAATTTACTTGCCTTGGTTTTGGCTGCCCCCTCTTGTAGCTTGCTCAGGGTCTCCTTGGCTTGCTCAATGGCCAGTTCAACAGCCTCCAGTTGCTTGCTATAGTTGCTGGCCTCCTTGGCTAGCTCCTCCAAGTCCAGTCGAATGGTGTCTTCCTCCTGAGGCAAATAAGCTGAGTTAGAACTCGGTGTTCAAACCTTCGGCAATTCATTACCATAACTGTTACCCAGGGACAAATCTCGGGAATGAATTTGAACATTTCATGCACACACATACCCAAAAAATCAGCACACATAACAGACATGTACCCACATTTTTCTCTTAGGCTCGGTATTCTTAATGACTAATGTGCCCTGCTGCTGTTAATTTTTTTAAATATTAAGCTAATTAACCATATTTACCTACACTTGCCTTAATTTTATGCGACAATTATGATCACTGCCCATCTCAATGCACATCATTCCTGTGGTGACAGCGTAGTGCTTGGCAATCTCCCACTTCCCCCACCTCCTGGGATCTCGGTCCCTGTCAGTACCTCTTTGGAGACAACTCGACGTTAAACAAGTTTAAGTACCCACCCCACCGTCCCCACCCCCACCCTGGTTCTGGCAGGATGCAACTGTCCTGCTATCAGTTTCCCACTTTCAGACTCAGTTGCATTCTTCAACAGGAGGCCCAGATCATGCTGTGCTGAACCAGCCCGGATCCGATTCGGTTCTGGCCGACTGTGTCAGGTTTTGGCCAGCCTGTGTTCAACAATCATCGAGCCTGCTTCTGAGCTGATCCGAATCAGATGCCAATGGGATCCGCCATGTCTACGGGGAAAACGTACCTGCACCATCTCCCGTGCCTTCTTGCTGGAGGCCTCCATCCGCTTCTTGCTGGCAGTGATCTCCTTCTCCGCCTCCTTGAGTTCGCGCTCGCGGACGGCGCTGGCATTCTTCATCTTCTCCTCCAGCTCTTTGGCCTTCTTCGTGGCCTTCTCCTGCACTGTCTTGGCCTCCGCCAGAATGCCCTTTTGCTCCTCTGCCAGAGTCAGGTTTTGTTTTCAATCGTAAACACTTGCTCCATAATAACTGAGTTTATAAAGTCTTGGTTAGTTCTGGACCTCAGTTGGTTTATTAACCCCTTAACTGCCCCAGCATGTAAAATTTCCAGGCCGAAAAATGCTCGCACACTCCAGCAAACTGTGTATTTTCCGGTCCTACAGCCTATCTACTTTCATTGCGAGGCGCTTTGATGAAAATCTTTTCACATGCCAGTGTGAAAAAGAAGACAAAAAGGCTTAAGGGTTTCAAAGTTGGTACTTTTATTGGTCGTTTTCAAGCGACTTTTATTGGTCATTTTCAAGTGATGTCATGGCAGTGAAGGGGTTAATTTTCCATAGACTTTCAAGGACTTAAAAAAATGACTTGTCACTTTAATTCCCCAAACTTTGAAAGACATTGGTAGAATTATTCGTCTTTCGCAGACTTCCATCCAAGGCCTTCAAAATGGCACGTCAATTTTCCCCAATCTTTCAAGGGCTGCAGTCTCCCCAATGTAAAAAAAAAAAGAAATTCAAGGTTGTTTTATTTTATTACAATGGACATTAAAATACGCACGTACAAATACAATACAGCACAGTATATGAAGTAGAATCCTTATCAAAACTAACTATAAATACGCAACACAAAGAAAGAGAAGAAAAAAAAAGCATACAACACACTACGGCACAATGGAGAGGCAGTAGGGAAGTAGGGAGAAAAGACCAAACGGAAATCTGAGAAGGGATCTGAATCCTTGTCAATCCTATGATAATCCCACGGCCCCCAGCTGTCCGTGGAAAAGCAGAGGCAGTGCAAGCGGTCCTCACCGATGGACTTCTGCAGGGCGTTGATCTCCTCCAGCTGGTGGTGGTGGGAGCTCTGCTCCAGGCGAGTCTTCAGCAGCTCCGCCTCCTGGCACTTCAGGTCGTACTGCTGCTTCACCTGCTCGTACCTGGGGGGTGGGGGGGGGGTGGGGGGTGGTGGGGGTCACATGTTACACGCAGGTTACTGTGCAGCACAGGTAGGGTTCCTCTTGCATTTTTAATTCAAACGGGGGCTGCAGAAAAGCACCTGCAGCTGCCCGTATCTTGGGGGGTCACACGTCACAGGCAGGTTTTCCACAGGACATTTTTTTTTTTTTTTTTTTTTTTACAGGATATTTTGTTTTACATACACTTGTTCATAATAATAATAAATAAATAACTTTTGTCTAGCGTTATTCTCTGGTGTACCCAAACTCACTGCGCTTTACAACATTCTCCAGTAAATAAATAACTTTTGTCTAGCGCTATTCTCTGGTGTACCCAAACTCACTGCGCTTTACAACATTCTCCAGTAAATAAATAACTTTTGTCTAGCGTTATTCTCTGGTGTACCCAAACTCACTGCGCTTTACAACATTCTCCAACATTTTCTAAGTTTCACAAACATAATACATATAACTATGACAACTAACAATGTATAATATGCAAGTATATGTGCCAGATGAGAAACAGGAATCTATAAAGAAAATGAATCATTATACTACGACCTACCCATAATTCCATCTCTCCCAGTCCCCACCCCCGCCCCCAACTGACACACACACACATGCACGCACACACACACACACTTTTATTATTTTTGTTCATAACAGAGGCGGGGGGGCGGGGGGGGGGGGGAGGGGGGGGCACACATCACAGGCAGGTTTTCTACAGGGTAATTTTGTAAATAAACCTGTTAATACTGAGTGTGGATGGGAGGTCGGCACATTACAGAAAATTTCCTACAGTATTTTTTTTTTTAATACACCTGATTATATGGGGGGGGGGGGGGGGGGGGGGGGGGCACACATCACAGGGTTCTTACAGGATTTTTTCAATATACACCCACTCATACTTTGAGGGGGCGCAGGGGGGGGGGGGGGCGGCGGCACACATGGCACAGCTACAGCACTGGCAGGTTCCTACAGGAATCATAATTTAAACGGCTGCAGAAATACACCTGTTCATACCAGGGAGGGAGTGGGGGGGCACAGCAAGAAGTACAGGTAGGTTTCCCATAGGATTTTTTTTAAATACACCTGCTCATACCTGGGGGGGTCACACATGACAACTATAGCACAGGCAGGCTTCCTAATGCAAACACAGTATGGCACAAGTTCAAGCCATGCACACAGAAAAACTTTCTCTTTTTTTTTTAAAGTACTTGCAAAGTGAGTGTATTCTTTGCTTGCAGGGCTGAAAAAACAGGAGATGGGTAAAAAAAAAAAAAAGAAACAGGGGAGAGGGAGACAGAGAAAGAAGCAGAATTTGTGAAGACTCACTTGTCAGCTGCCTTGCGGAGAGGGCAGATAGAGAGAAACCAGTGGAATTTGCCAAGACTCACTTGTCAGCTGCCTTGCGGAGAGATGCCAGCTCAGCCTCGATGGCAGCCAGCTGCTGCTGCTTGGTCTTCAGCTCCTCTTGCGACGCCTGCAGCTCACTCAGCTTCTCCAGGATGGATGAGGTCTGGGGGCGGGCACCTGTTCACACAGTACACACAGTCAGCGAGTCACAGATGGATGAGGTCTGGGGGTGGGCACCTGTTCACACAGTACACACAGTCAGCGAGTCACAGATGGATGAGGTCTGGGGGCGGGCACCTGTTCACACAGAACACACAGTCAGTGAGTCACAGATGGATGAGGTCTGGGGGCGGGCACCTGTTCACACAGTACACACAGTCAGCGAGTCACAGATGGATGAGGTCTGGGGGTGGGCACCTGTTCACATAGTACACACAGTCAGTGAGTCACAGATGGATGAGGTCTGGGGGCGGGCACCTGTTCACACAGTACACACAGTCAGCGAGTCACAGATGGATGAGGTCTGGGGGTGGGCACCTGTTCACATAGTACACACAGTCAGTGAGTCACAGATGGATGAGGTCTGGGGGCGGGCACCTGTTCACACAGTACACACAGTCAGCGAGTCACAGATGGATGAGGTCTGGGGGCGGGCACCTGTTCACACAGTACACACAGTCAGCGAGTCACAGATGGATGAGGTCTGGGGGCGGGCACCTGTTCACACAGTACACACAGTCAGTGAGTCACAGATGGATGAGGTCTGGGGGCGGGCACCTGTTCACACAGTACACACAGTCAGCGAGTCACAGATGGATGAGGTCTGGGGGCGGGCACCTGTTCACACAGTACACACAGTCAGTGATTCACAGATGGATGAGGTCTGGGGGCGGGCACCTGTTCACACAGTACACACAGTCAGTGATTCACAGATGGATGAGGTCTGGGGGCAGGCACCTGTTCACACAGTACACACAGTCAGCGAGTCACAGATGGATGAGGTCTGGGGGCGGGCACCTGTTCACACACACAATACACACAGTCAATGAGTCGCAGATGGATGTGGTTTGGGGCGGGCACCTGTTCACACACAATACACACAGTCACGGATGGATGAGGTCTGGGGGTGGGCACCTGTTCACACACAATACACACAGTCAATGAGTCGCAGATGGATGAGGTTTGGGGGCGGGCACCTGTTCACACACAATACACACAGTGAGTCATGGAGGGATGAGGTGGGCAGGCACCTGTTCACAATACACAGTCAGTGAGTCACAGATGGATGAGGTTTGGGGGTTGGCACCTGTTCACACACAATACACACAGTGAGTCACGGATGGATGAGGTGTGGGGGCAGGCACCTATTCACACAAAACAGACACAGTCACGGATGGATGAGGTCTGGGGGTGGGCACCTGTTCCCGCAAAACACAGTCACGGATAGATGAGGTCTGGGGGTGGGCACCTGTTCACACAAAACAGACACAGTCATGGATGGATGAGGTCCGGAGGTAGGCACCTGTTCACACAATACACACACAACAGACACAGTCACAAATGGGGGCATACACTATCCACACACAACACACAGTCACGGACAGGGACAGGCACCTGTTCACACAACAGTCACGGATGGATGATGTCTGGGGGCAGGCACTTGTTCACACACAACAGACACAGTCACGGATGGATGATGTCTGGGGGCAGGCACTTGTTCACACACAACAGACACAGTCATGGATGGATGGTCTGGGGGCAGGCACTTGTTCACACACAACAGACACAGTCATGGATGGATGGTCTGGGGGCAGGCACTTCTTCACACACAACAGACACAATCATGGATGGATGGTCGGAGGCAGGCACCTGTCCACACACAACACAGTCACGGACAGGGACAGGCACCTGTTCACACAACAGTCACGGATGGATGATGTCTGGGGGTGGGCACCTGTTCACACACAATACACACAGTGAGTCACGGATGGATGAGGTGTGGGGGCAGGCACCTGTTCACACAAAACAAACACAGTCACGGATGGATGAGGTCTGGGGTGGGCACCTGTTCCCGCAAAACACAGTCACGGATGGATGAGGTCTGGGGGTGGGCACCTGTTCACACAAAACAGACACAGTCATGGATTGATGAGGTCCGGAGGTAGGCACCTATTCACACAATACACACACAACAGACACAGTCACAAATGGGGGCATACACTATCCACACACAACACACAGTCACGGACAGGGACAGGCACCTGTTCACACAACAGTCACGGATGGATGATGTCTGGGGGCAGGCACTTGTTCACACACAACAGACACAGTCATGGATGGATGGTCGGAGGCAGGCACCTGTCCACACACAACACACAGTCATGGACAGGGACAGGCACCTGTTCACACAACAGTCACGGATGGATGATGTCTGGGGGCAGGCACTTGTTCACACACAACAGACAGTCATGGATGGATGGTCGGAGGCAGGCACCTGTCCACACACAACACACAGTCACGGACAGGGACAGGCACCTGTTCACACAACAGTCACGGATGGATGATGTCTGGGGGCAGGCACTTGTTCACACACAACAGACACAGTCATGGATGGATGGTCGGAGGCAGGCACCTGTCCACACACAACACAGTCACGGACAGGGACAGGCACCTGTTTACACAACAGTCACGGATGGATGATGTCTGGGGGTGGGCACCTGTTCACACACAACAGACAGTCACAGGGGCGGGCACCTGTGCACACACAACAGACACAGTCATGGATGGATGGTCTGGGGGCAGGCACTTGTTCCCACACGACAGACACAGTCATGGATGGATGGTCTAGGAGGCAGGCACCTGTTCACATGCAACAGACACAGTCATGGATGGATGGTCTAGGAGGCAGGCACCTGTTCACATGCAACAGACACAGTCATGGATGGATGGTCGGAGGCAGGCACCTGTTCACATGCAACAGACACAATCAGATCTGCAGCAAATCATCCATCGTCCACATCACCATCATACAAAGGGTGGGGATGTAGCTCATTTGGTTGACCCTTGGGTCCAGCACACAGCTGATGCAGGTTCAACTGCTTGCTTGTGGCAAGGATTTTCTCCCAGTCAGCCTTCAGTGCAGACTCTCTTAAGGTTCACATACCCCCATGCGCAATAGCACTCACTAATATCTGTACGCATATTAAAACCCCAAGCAGTGGCAGCCGAATCAGTCCGAACATGCGAAAATATGGCACAGAGTCAGTCAACCCTCAACAACGGAATGTGGCTGTCTCCAACTCTTAAGTGGCAATTAAACTGAAAATGGCAAAATTTGAGAAAAAGAATGCTTGGACTGTTGCACAAATCATCCTCTTTTACCTCCAGTGAGTGTTCCGGCAGGATCAAAGGAGTTTCCATCCAGGGTGACCGTGCGCTTCTGGATCTTCTCGTCGTATGTCACCGCCTTGGCGTTGTCCATGTTTGGGCAAACAAAGGCCGAGCCAAACACGAACTTCATGGCGGCTTCCAGATCAGGCTGGTAGCCAATCAGTGACAGCGCTGTGTGCACGTTGTCCTTCCCCACCTGTGAGTGATCATCACAGCTGAGTTGAAAATCCACTTCGTAGCAAGATAGCAGAGCTCAGAGCACATTTTGTGCTAAAGTACCACTAGTAACACGTAATAAATCCAGGGACAGTGACGAAGTTCAGTGCCAGGAAGGAGAGCAGGAACAGGAGAGGATTGTACATACATCACTGTCAATCAGTGATAATGTTGCAGTGGCATGTTGAGGTCATATAGCTCAGGAAAGCCCATACATGTTCCACTCTGGAGCTGACCTAGTGAGAATACAGTGGAACCCTAGCTGAAAGTCAAAGACCACCCTGCTGAGAGCCCACCCTTCTTTTCAGACTTTTTCTTAACCCTTTCTGCTGTGGTCGTGCCAACATTCTTCCAAACACTCAGAACACACCACAACTGAAGCCAGACAAGTGCATTTTCAATTTCACCATTTACCTCTTGTTTGGACTTCATTCTAATCAATACAGCATTCACTCAAAAACCTATTTTGCAGACTGTATTTGACAGGGAGGCAAAACATAAAAATAATAACAATAATGAAAATTTGCAAAGTAACTTCCCCACAGCTGAAAGCACTGACAGACAACAAAACGAAATGAAAACAACACTGTGAACAAAAGCTGTCTCCAAGCATGTTAAACAGGCATCAGCTGAAACAGAAATCCACATGGAACACTTCTGACCTGCTGTTGTATCATCAACGGCGCTGGAGGATATCTAAACAGAAACAAGCTGCTGAGCATGCTTGACGGTCGTACCGTCAATGGCTCTGTCCGATATCTAAATAGAAATCCACGTGGAACACTATCAAGCCGCTGAGCTTGTTTGACGGTCGCACCGTCAATGGCTCTGTCCAATATCTAACCAGAAATCCACGTGGAACACTTCCAAGCTGCTGTCGTATTGTCAATGGCCCTGGTACCAAGCTGCTGTCGTATCGTCAATGGCCCTGGTACCAAGCTGCTGTCGTATTGTCAATGGCCCTGGTACCAAGCTGCTGTTGTATCGTCAATGGCCCTGGTACCAAGCTGCTGTCGTATTGTCAATGGCCCTGGTACCAAGCTGCTGTTGTATCGTCAATGGCTCTGGTACCAAGCTGCTGTCGTATCGTCAATGGCCCTGGTACCAAGCTGCTGTCGTATCGTCAATGGCCCTGGTACCAAGCTGATGTCGTATTGTCAATGGCCCTGGTACCAAGCTGCTGTCGTATCGTCAATGGCCCTGGTACCAAGCTGCTGTTGCATTGTCAATGGCCCTGGTACCAAGCTGCTGTCGTATTGTCAATGGCCCTGGCCGATATCTAAATAGAAATCCACGTGGAACACTTACAAGCTGCTGAGCTCGTTTGACGGTCGCATCGTCAATGGCCCTGGCGGAAATCTTGTTGAGAGGGATGATGGTGTAGCGACGCTTCAGCTCTCCTTTCTGCAGTAGCTTCTTGCCGGTCACCTCTGTGTCGACAACCACGTTGTACAGCTGGAGAAAGAGAGAAGAAAAAAAAAGACAGTCATTGCATAAAAGGCAGCATCGGATCAAATCAGCCGAAGCAGTGAGGCATTACTTGTTCGAGATTCAAAGCAGCTGGGATGGCACATGACTAGAGGCTTGCTTCTGCTTGGGAAATGTTTGTTTAATTATAATATGTTCTACTCACTCTCTCTCTCGTGTGTGTGTGTGTGTGTGTGTGTGTGTGTGTATGTGCAAGCAGGCATGCATATGCATGGATGTGTGAATGCACATTGTTGTACATTGTTTTTGCATTTGAGTGGATTTTGAGCTTCACGTTTTATTGAACTGTTGACTGTTTTATTGTAATCTGTATTGAACGTTTTATGTAAATGATGAGGTAGAAGGCAAATTTCTCTACAAAGAGACAAAAAAGTTTGCATTGAAACAGAATTGCAACTTGGACTGAAAAGGATCAGAAAATACAAGGTTAAAACTAATCACAGGACTGGTCACTGGAAAGATCAACTGCTGAAAATCTTTTGCACTTGTCTTGACCAGTGATGTTAAAACTGTTCTCATCAGGGAATCGATCATTCAATCAAATATCATGTGCACTGGTAGCTAATCTAACCAAACTACATGACTCCTACCCTGTTGTACTAATTGGCAACAACAAAGACCCAAGTCACCTACGGCAACTCTCACCTACGGAACTCTCACCTACGGCAACTCTCATAAAACATGTGAGTAAACACAAGGGACATAAACTCCACCAGAATAAGAAGAATCCCATGCACATTGCTACGAGTATGAGGTATACGTGTCCCTTGAGTACGATTAACACACAGCCAAATCCAAGAAACTAGCCAACCCAACAAATGCACGTTCACAAATCACACAAACCAACAGTATTCAACTGCCAAGTTATGGGGGCTGACCTTTCCACCTGCAGTGACCTCAAGCGCAGTGGCATTGGCGGTGTCCTTGACCTGCACTAGTTTGCACACCAAGCCGTGCACCCGTCGCCGATCAAAGTTCTTCTCTGGGTCCGTGTAGTCAAAGCGCAGCTGAGGGAATCTGTCAAACACAACCCAGGACAGTTTAGTAAAATTAATATATATGTATATGAAGAGGAGGAGGATGGTACTGTGTGGAGCATGAATATGTTCATGAGGCAACAGTGTGCTCACATTGTCATAGCACTGTAAAAAAATTAAAACAAACAAAAAATACACATAAAAAGGGCAAAAATGTCATTGTGATACAGTTTGAATAAATGTAATTTTCTGTGGATATGCTAAATACTCCCACTGCTTTTAATCTTACATTTTGTTAACATTGCTACAGAATGGGATCACATGCACAAACACACACAATTAATATAAGCACAACTTATCTATGTATCAGAACTGTTTTAGTACTCAAGAAAATGTCCCTTTTGGCCATATGGGGAACAAAACTGTTATTAACATCACAACAATTGTAGTCAATCAACTGTAATCAAGATCACAACAATCACAACAAACCAACTTTAATCAGCATCACAACAAATCACAATCCATTAAAAAAAAAAAAAAAAAAAATTACAGCAATAAAACAAGCCAAGGAAAACAAAAAGTACAGATGTGCATATCAAATTACTTATACACCTTTTGGTCAAGATGACAACAACAAAACTTACTTGGCTTCCAGAGTGTCCAGCTTGTCTTGTATGGAGCGGATGTCCCGCTGCAGTTGTTTGTGCTGACCTTGCAGTTCCTCGTCCCGCTCCTTGTTGTAACCCAGCTTTGACATCTCATTCTGTTCAACACACACAGGTAAAGTTAATGTTTTTGTTTTAACCCAGGTTTGACATCTCGTTCTGTTCAACACAAAAGTAAAATGTTTTTGTTGTAACCCAGCTTTGACATCTCATTCTGTTCAACATACATGAGCATACTTCTGTTGTAACCCAGCTTTGACATCTCATTCTTTCAACATATATATAGGCATACTTCTGTTGTTACCCAGTTCTGACATCTCATTCTGTTCAACATATACACACATATTTCTGTTGTAACCCAGCTCTGACATCTCATTCTGTTCAAAATACACAGGCACATTTCTGTTGTAACCCAGCTTTGACATCTCATTCTTTCAACATATACAGGCATACTTCTGTTGTTACCCAGTTCTGACATCTCATTCTGTTCAACATACACGCACATATTTCTGTTGTAACCCAGCTTTGACATCTCAAATTTGCAGTAGTGCAGATGCTTGGCTTACCTCCAGTTTCTTTAGATTCTGCGTCAAGGCATTGTAGGTGTTCTGGTCTTTCTTGTAGTCCTGGTCGGTCTTCTTCACCTCCCCTTGTTTTTTCTTTACTTCCTGCTCTGCGTGCTTCAGTCTGCATAGCAACAACAGTAAGATGCTAGACTAAAGCGACGGTCTTTGGACCACATGCACAGCTAAACCTCCACCCCTCTGTTTACAGCATGGAAAATAAAATCCAGAATACCAAAGTTATGCCATCACTGAAAACAGACTGTCTGTTTCAGTCTGCATAGCAACAACAGTATGATGCTAGATTAAAGCAACGGTCTTTGGACCTCATGCACAGCTAAACCTCCACCCCTCTGTTTACAGCATGGAAAATAAAATCCAGAATACCAAAGTTATGCCATCACTGAAAACAGACTGTTTCAGTCTGCATAGTAATAACAGTAAGAACTAAACTAAAGTGTTCTGGTCCATATTTCATTATTTGTGGGTTTACAAAAAAACAAAAACAAAACAGGTTTTTGAATGTTTGAGTGTTGTATACATCGTATTACATGTATACATAGTGCTTGTCCACTGTATTATTATATTGTACGACTGTTTCTTTGCACTTATGATACTTTACAGCACCATGAGCTGGTAATCTTTTCACAAGGTCTATCACTTAGAATTATGATTGTTGAATTATCCAATGGGACCTTAAATGTCAGAAGAAAAACCAGATTTATCAGTTTGCTTGACATAATTATGAGTGCTCAGTATGCAACCAACATGTCTGAAAATGACAACTCTTCACAATTTCACCCCGACCATAAAACACATTCAATTACTCAGCAATGAAACGAAAGGAAGGACTGACCTCATCTGTGCCTGCTTGGTGTTGGTTTCTGCTGTGCTGATCTCATTTTTGGCAGCTGAAATAAAGAGAGAAAAAAAAAACTAAATAAAATGTGTAAAAAACTCACACACAGCCAGCACAAATAAAACCAAAATTGTTCTCAAATACTGAGACGTCACAAATGTTTTTACCCATGGCAGGTGCACCAGATGTTTATGTGCTTGCTACAATGTTGTGTTGCCTCCATAGTCTTAGCACTCAAACTTTTCACAAATTTTACGAAGGTCTCTAACAACATGAGACTCATGGGGTTGATTTCAGTAGGCAGATGGGCAGAGATAGGCAGTGCCCCATTCAATGGTGTAACCAAATGCAGCCAAGTCAGGAGAAGGGGTGCCAAAAAGCAAGGCCTGGATTGGAGTGTGCCACTGAAACTGTGCATCTTTTTTCTGTTTCTTTTATTAAAATCAGCCGCTAAAGCTGTGCATCTTTCTTCTTTTTCTTTTATTAAAATCAGCCACTGAAGCTGCGCATCTTTCTTTTATTTAATTTAAATCAGTTGCCTCCCTGAACAGAACATGCACCGACCCCCCCCCCCCCCCACCCACACTGAAAAATGGTTACGACCCTTGCCTGCAGAGCTCAGGGATGCACACACTGCTCCTTACGGTTGGAAGAGTCCAGTTTGGACACATAAGGCTGGAAACAGTAATTAATATACATATATATATTATAATTACATTCTGATTCAACAACTGTGGATAAAGCGATATATACATAAGTGATCCATTCAGATTTGAAACCTGCTGCATTTCTACCAGTACACAATACAGAAACAAATTCAAAAACAACACACAATCATAACTACCCCTGGAAAGATGTCACACAAACGCAAAAGCAAAGAGTCCTGAGTTGCCTACGGTAATTCAGAGTTGTGTGGCGTCTTTCGAGCACTAATTAGCTCCCTTGTGTGTTGATTCTGCATGACCACTCTGGGCCTCGTTCTGTTTCAGACTGTGACAATTCAAAAGCAGACAAAAAAGACGGTGACGTCATGCGGTACCTAAAAGTTGCTCGTTCAGTGTTGCTGCCTCCCCGTCATCGTTAGCTGAGAGACCCGAGCTCACTGCCTGGAAGTGCTTCTGTGCAGCAGCGTAGTCGGCAGCATCTTTCTCACTGGCATCCTTGACCTCCTGAATGCGCTGCGCCATCTTGTCTAGGTCCTTCTGTCGGGCAGCCACTGTTTTCTTGTTCTGTAGAACAAAACTAGATATATATATGTGTATGTGGCTTCGAATAGTCTGACATTGTAAACTGGTGCATGGTTGTATCGGGTACACAGAACCTGCACCAAACTTCTAAGCTTGCTCCAAGACAGCAGCAATCTTACCAGCCATGTAACAACCAAACAGAACTGTAACCAAATGGCACTTTGGTGGATATTCGAAATACGTGGTGTAAAGCTACAGTCACTCATTCACGGTCGTATACGACTAAAGCACAGATGCAGAGACAATAGCGCTTAGGGCTCATCTCAAGACGAGGTGCTAAACAAGAGTTATGTAAATAAATGTATGAAACTCAAGGATAAAGCTATGATCATGTCGCTATAGACGTGGCAATAAACAGGTGTGTCATTTTCCGACCATTTGAGAGTCACTCTGCATTCGTTGCACTGACCTCCTCCTGGTTCTTGATCAGCTCTTTCTTCTTCTTCTCTTCAGCCTTCAGTCCTTCACGGCAGTTGTCAAGGCCACTCTGGGCAGTGGCGTCCTTTTTCTGCAAGTCCGCTAGCGCCGCCTCCAGCCTCTCCATCACCCCGCCAGATTCCTGAACAGAGATTTGGACAGGGTGTGTGTAAACCGAGCAATGCTTGAAAAAGTCAGTTCATAATTCAGTGGCACTTTTCACATCATGCAATATTTGAAATGAAATACATTTTTCTTTCAATGGATACCTTTCCATGTGATTCTTGCCTGGGCTACGCTTAAAGAAATCAGTTCCTAATTCAGCAGCACTTTTCGCGTCATGTGATATTTGAAACTGAAATGAGATACACTTTTCTTATGTCAAATACCTTTATATTATTATGGGATTCTTGGTTCCAGGACATACATATGGCAGGATATACATAATTCAGCAGCACTTTTCACATCATGTGATATTTAAACCAAACATGCTTTTCTTAGATCAAATATCTTTTCACGCAATTCTTGGTTACAGGACATACGTTTGGTGTTATGCAGTCTTTTTCACTAGTTTTACACTGATAAAACTCACAAAGTGGCATTACACTATTAGTATTACAGCTATAAAAATAAATGCATCATAATTATGTTGCCTATTTTATAAAATAAAATAAAAATTAAATGAACAGATATTTAGCATAAATAAACAGATATCAAGACAATTTTGCTGCTTACAAACCTCGTCTCTCCGTTTGCTCAGCTCTGCAATCTTCTCATCGAGCTCACTGATCTGAACCTTGATCTGGAGACAAGAACACAAAACAAATCAAACAATAGCACTGCACGCAAACCAAAACAAAAGCAAAATATGCCAAGGGAACCCCACAGTAGGCGCAACCATGTGAGACAAAAAATACATACTCAGCAGTAAAGTACAATAACTTCACTAATAACAACAACAATATGTGTAGAAACAGAACAGCTCCAGAGAAACATGCTCACCTACACAACGACACACAAAGAAAATGAAAAACACGAGTGCTTTCGACCCTTGGTCTTCTTCTGGTGTCAGAAGAAAGATAGAAAACAATAAAAGAAGAAGGAAGAACAGAAGAAGATAGACAAGAAGTTGAAGCAAAACGTGTAGACCTATGTTTTGGTACTGAGCTCCTCTGGACAATTAAAACTATCTCCATGGTAGTTATCGATCGAAAAAACAAAAACAAAAACCCGTCCATATTATGTTGAGTTGTAATTTCATAAATGCTGTCAAAAGGCAAATTTTTATATTATTTATAGACAGTCAAGATTCTGTATTCTGTAAAACCTCTACAAGTAATAAAGTAGAAAGGTGAGAAGGAATCACTTTTGCATAACAATTATTCAGAATTTACAACAATCTCGTTAAAACAAAAAGTCACTGTTATACTCTGTTTCCAGTTCAAGAAAGGTGAGCACATACACATGTGATGTACAGACCTATTTCACATGTAACTGACTGAATGAACAGACTACTTACCTCTTCCATTCGCTCTCGTGTGGTCTTAATCAGTTCCTGAATCTCAACCAGTTCTTCCGCTGACCTTTTCTTTCTCTCCTGAAAAACAAAAAAACAAAAACAAAAAAGATAAACAGATGAAGCACAGGCACATGACCTGAATCGGCTAGACAAAAGTATTTAGTGTAGTATACATCAGTGATTTTTATCATCCAATACGCCAACATAGCACAGTGTTCTTATTCACCACAGCACAACTGAATTGTATTTTTATACTACAGAAGCTTCTGTTACTTGCAATTTGAAAATTAGCAAGCCAGCCTTACCAAGCTACACTGACACAGCAATTCTACACACTGATATACACATGTATTAGGACCCATGACACGCATACTTATAGTGAAATTATACATGGAGACACGCAGTGTACTGTACCACGGGATTCGAAAGTTTGCATCAAGCTTAAACACTTATTATACCTTGTTTGAAAGAAAGACAATGCTGCATACTACCAGACAAAGGAATCATTCTGACACATGAAATCACTCATATTTATCATAAACTATGCACTGAATCAGAGAGTACCAAACACTGTCTTTCAGCATAACCCAGGCTGTAACAAAATCCTAGCTTAATATCAAGCAAACAAGAGCTGCTTGCATTTTTTACGAATTGACAACTGCTTTAAAAAAATTATGACTGCTGGGTCTTTAGCTGAAACTAACTGACTGGATGTTAATTCAAAAAAGTGCTCTGATTGGTTGTTTAAAATGATGATGATGAGTTGATGCTTAATGTCCTCAGATGTCATTTGACATATTAGGGACAAGTTGTGACCGATGCCGAAGCACGGTTCAATAAAAGCCACATACGTAAGGTGTATGCGTGTTTAGCTGTAACCTGCCACCTGCACTTTTGGCAGAATGACCGGGATTTTTTATGTGCTACTGTGGTAACACGGGGGTGGAACGGATACCGAAATAAGAGTCAGCACAGAAAGTCGACCCTGGAGAAGAAAATTCTCCCGCCGTTCCAGCAGGGATTCGAACCCGCGACCTTTCAATCACGAGTCCGGTGCTCTAACCACTGAGCTATCCCCGCCCCCCGAGGTTGTTTAAAAAAAAAACTGTTGGCTGTTCAGTGTGTCTATCACTCCACAACTCCCAGGTGCTCTGCACAAAGAAAAATCTACAGCTAAACAGAACTTGACAAACCGGATGTTTACCTCAACACACACAAACTGGTAGGCTACATAGAGCTTGCTCAGGTGTTCCAACTCTCGCAGGATCTTCTGGTACTCCAGGTAGGAGGACCGATCATCGCGAAGCTTGGCCAGAGTTGGAGTGATGTCTTCCTTCAACACCTGGAAGTGAAAGTGGAATTATCTCATTACTGATCACTTTCCTTTTCATTTGAATGGGTTGTTCTATACAGTAACTGCTATTCCCAGTGGTCAGTGAGTACATCACACTCTTTAAACCCCAAAGCCCCATGGACAAGACCTGTGGGCCGGTTTGGCCTAGCAGTAAGGCATTAGGCTTGTAAGCAGATGGACTTCAGTTCGATATCGCTTCGGATCTCCTTTCTCTTCAAAAACGTTGTGGTTTGGGGACATTGTCCTGTGACTTTGTCCATCACTTCCTACTGAAACATTAAAATGGCTCTCATCGCTGCCCATCTTAATGCAGGAATCAATCTGATGGTGACAGTGTAGCAATAGGTATATATAATCTCCCTTTCCCCCACCTCCACACCCCCTTCTTCCCGTCCCTAATAATCCTTGTGGTTTCTGTGGACGTTAAGCACCATGTTTACTTAGTCATGGACAAGACCAAGGACTCATGGTCATACTAATTTGTTTTAATATTATAGTGAAGGATGGAGAGGAGGGGTGGTGGTGTAAAGGTGGGGGTGGTTGGGGTTCTCTTCAGCAGTCACTCTGATCTCATTAAAAAAGAAAGAAAAAAAGAAAGAAATATAAAATAAGAACAGGTAGTTCACTGTTCTGTTGCTGCAATGGGTTATGCGCTGTAGCAGAGGGCTTGCTATCGCTCTTGGCTGGACATCAGAGAGTGAACACCATGACCATAGCACATTTTACATGTTCTACATAATATACAGAACAGAGTAAAAATTAAAAAAATCAGTTTTTATATTTTTTATTGTTACAGTTGTATTGACATTTGAATCCTTTGTCAATGAACAGGGACTGAAACATTTAATGATTTATGGACATTTTTTATTTTGTTTTTATTGTACTGAATCCTCTGTCAGTGAACAGGGACTGAAACATTTATGGCACATCAGTGTTAGTTATTTCTTGGATTTGAATATCCCTCCCATCAACTACACAGGGTCACCCCAGGTTGAGCACGTCACAGATAAAGACGTGAGCAAGTATGTCATTAAATGTGACGCCATTCACTCTGTCCCTCTTTCGCTTTACCATAGTTGCACCACAGAAGAAGAAGAAAAAAAGAACAGAAAATATGAAAATGACTGAACAAAAACTGACGGTATCAATTTCTCTCAGCTTGGTATCTTTCTTCTCGATGGTCTTCTGAGCAGCTTCACGTTTGGTTTCATACAGCCGTGTGCCAGCAGCCTCCTCAATCATGGACAAAATCTGCACACACAGTTCAGCTTGGAATAAGAAGGTGGAGCACATATGGCTCTTCCTGAGCTTGCAGATACAAAATACAGAATCTTTACTGTCTAAATGTGTGTGGACATTGAAATTTGCCTGTCGACCGCATACAATTACAACATAATACATAAGTATACACAATATACTATAGTCAAACACAGTTTCACTCAGTCATTTGTATTTATACCAGTAGCTCACTTAACACTAAATAAACACATACACTTGTTTTAAAGAATAATGCACAAAAATCACAGGTAGCATGCTAAAACAAATCATTAAAAAATGTTTTTTATAAATTACTAGATAAACAAACATGTTATCTTGAACTGAAGTGGAAGAAGATGAATAATTATATTATTATACCCCCCCCCTAAGTGTAAAAAAGACAAATTTATATCATAATGGTCATGCTTGGTTCTGCAGGAGATGCATGTATGCAAGAATGATGTGCCAACTCTAGCTGCCGCAGTAATATCATCACGTAATGCGGTTAAGTCAGCACATTTTTAATGCCATTTACCGTCTGGAATACCACGTTACATGCATTTTCACCACATATTTCAGACCATGATGCACAAGGCATAGGCCAAAATCAGAGGGCTATTTTCTGACAGCACCAATGGCTTGGTAACTCACTAACACAGATCAGCATATAAAAACATATATATTATATATACCAGAAAATAAAATAGCAATTATTAAATTAGTCAGTGAGTACCAGTTGTTATTTTGTTTGTCTGGTTAAAAGAGAAAAAAGCAGAAGAGACAGAATGTTTGTGTGTGTGTGTGTGTGTGCGCGCGTGTGGTGTGCATGTGTGAGCATGTGTGTGCATGTGTGTGTGTGTAAGGGGAGGGGGCAGGGTATTAGGCAGTAGAATTCTAGTAGTGGTGCAGATGGCCATGTCGTCTGACCAGTTTCCATGAACCAAAGAAAAGTCTTGCAGCATAATTCACAATTCTCTGAAGGTGTTAGCACTAGTTAGAAGAAAATAACAGTAGTCAAGACAACTGAGGATAAAAGAAAAGATGAATCAAAGATCGCTGAACAGTGACAAGGCCTGCTGAGACGAAATGACATGAGAATGAGACGTAATAAACACTGAGGATGAGACACTAAAAAGTAAAATAAAAAATGACCTCTGGTGGTTTCATGTTCAGCACTTTGGTGATGCGTCCCTGCATAATGAGAAAGTGCGGGTTGTTGACGTTCAGCTGCACCGAGCGGAACAGATCCTGCACGCGATTGTTGTTAGCGTTGCTTCCATTGATCAGGTACTTGTTGCGACCTCCGATGACCACCTGTTTTACAAACATACATTATTAAAATATGTTCCCAAAAAAGCGAAATTATATTATCCACATATTTAACATATTAATTATTAGTGTATAATATATAATTATAAATATTAATTAAAAAATAATCAATGCTTTGTGTTAACCCCCAGTTACATAACAATTAACATCAAACCCAATTCATATTAATCATAATGAACAAAGTTTTTATTATTATTATGAATGCAGTCACTCTATTAGTCTATATGAATTAATAATACTAATAAATGTAGCCTTATAATTTTTATTAATTAGTAATACTAATACTAATAGTATACAGAGTAACTGCAATACCAAAATTTAAAATACAGATTAAGTGTAAAAATGTAATTTTTATGTCACTGCTTCGAGCATCATTAACACTGGTAGGTGTTACACTGTTAGTGTTAGTCACCAAGCCAGTTAATTAACTCTTTCTCAAAGTTATTCAATTTCAACGTAAAACATAATTATTCAACAAATCAGCTGAATCAGTTCATATTAAACAAAAGTCAAAACTGACTACCACTAGTACCAGTCTACGACACTAGTCACTACTAGTACTACAAAAAAGTACAATGTACTTAATATTTAACTACATGTCAAAAGTAGTTATTATTAATATTAGTATTTATTACTATCTTACTTTCTTAGCCTTATCAAGTTATTTAAAAAAAGATTTAAACTTAGTACATCTACATATAATGTATTTTAATTTTTATCTCTCAAGTCTCATGCTCAGTCATACTCATAGATTCATAGAATCATACCTGTCTTGTGACAACAATCTCATCATACTGCTCATAGCCAAGAGGACTCTGCTTCTTGTCAGTGTTGTCAAACGTGATGCTGACTGTTGCTTTGGTAACACCTGCTTGTCCATTCTTGTAGACCAACTCTTGAAGGTTTGTTGCACGAACCTGCCAGAAAGTAAAGTGTATTTACGATTATAAATAAACTGATATGGTGATAAGCCATGTGATGTCATTGATGATACTGATACTGTGATAGTGATACTGATAGGATACATATATTCATATTATCAGTAATAGTATTACTAACGTAACACAGGGAGTGGGATAGTCTTCTTCCACCACTCAGTTTTAATTTACCTGGAAGTTCCTGGTAAATTAAAACTATATCAGCAAATGCTGAAATGGTTCAACAAAGAAAAATCTGAAGAGAAAAAATGAGAAACACAGAATGTGACTTTGTGAGAAGGGACTGTGGCAGTGTGGGGTCAATATCATGACTGGGGTCATGGCCAAGTAACTAAAATTATAACAGGCTGTGATCATCGGCACAGAAACCAAGAGAAGCTGCTACACATCATCACAGTGTGACTGTCACACTGTGATGACGTGTAGCTGCTCACTCTGTGACTGACTTGTCTGAGTCACTGTCCAGACCTTGTGATTAAATGCAAGCACTGAAAAAGTAAAAAACAACAAAAACAGTAAATGGAGCAGACAGATTATGATATTGAATCATTGATAAGACTGCGATACACAGTTACGCAGTTACACTATTTAAAAAATGAAAAATAAAAAAGCAACCGGTGGAACCCATTACGATTTATTCAGATGCTAAATACAGAGCAGAAAAGATCATTACGTGCGTCAGGTTAGTGATGCCAAGCAGAAAACAAATCGCGTCCAGAATGTTGGACTTGCCGCTTCCGTTCAGTCCAGTAATTGCATTGAACAGGGGATCGAATCCGTTGATTTCCGTCCGCTGAGCGTACGACTTGAATCCATCGATGACGATGGATTTGATGAACATGATTGTGGTCAAGAAACAAAGTTACTGTATAAAAACAATGGAACTTTGTCAAATTGTCATTTGAAGTTGAATGTGGCGCTCAAACATATCAACTTCCGCTTTGACATGCGCAGTCGGTAATAATAGCAAAATGAATCGTCTGCATATGCTACCTCTGCTGAGTGCCCGAAACCTCCACCAGAGATCATTTATAGGCCATCAGTAGTGTGTAGCTATGATATCTTTGGTCTGAGCATGCATGTAATCTGTGGTAAATATACTACGCAGTACGAGCTCGTTCAAATCTCGTCACTAAGTTTCACC
>OY757545.1:3725431-3727931 GCA_963584105.1 Alviniconcha strummeri | reverse complement strand
CTTGTGTCTGTCTGTGTGTCCTCCTGCCCATGTGTCTGGGCTTTGTCCGGAACATATCTTCTGAACTGCTTAACTTTTTGAAAACAAACTTGTGCTGTTTTAGGTGGAGACTGGTCGTGCACTGGCGGAAGATGACATTTCTCTGAAATCGTTGAAAGAGGATGGTTACAAGGCTGTGTTTTTGGGCATCGGTTTGCCCAACCCTAAGAAAATTCCCATCTTCCAAGAGCTGACACAAAACATGGGGTTCTACACCTCCAAGGACTTTTTGCCCATGGTTGCGCAGGCATCCAAGTCAGGTAACATTTAAACTGGAATTACATTTGAAGGCATTTTGTCATGCTGTTTAGAGAAAAACGGCCCGGGTATAACCGTAATGGTTGACTGGGCATCAAACATGCGAGTTACTTCAGAGAAGGTGTGCTTGTGACATTTTGGTGTGCTTGTGTGGTATCAGTTTCCATTTGACTATAAAATCGAAAACTCTTAAAGTATTTCAGAAGACAAGAGGGTGGGAGAGTGGGAGTTGGCGATGGTGGGAGGGAGGGATGGAGAGGTAGAGAGAGAAAGTGTGTGTAGGTGTGTGTGTGTGTGTGTATGTGAGAGAGAGAGAGAAAGTGTGTGTGCGTAAGTGTGTTTGTGTGTGCATGTGTAAAAGAGAGTGTGTGGGTGGGTGGGTCGGTGGGTGGGTCGGTGGATGTGTGTGTGTGTGTGTGTGTGTGCATGTGTAAAAGAGAGTGTGTGTGGGAGGGTGGGTGGGTCGGTGGATGTGTGTGCGTATGTGTATGTGTGTGTGTGTGTGTGTGAGAGAGAGAGAGAGAGAGAGAGAGAGAGAGAGAGAGAGAGACATAGAGAGAAAGAGGGGTGAGGAGGGGGAAGGAGGGGAGATGGCTGGAAGAGAGAGAGAAAATAAACAGCAAGAAAGTGACAAAACTTCTCAACAGTCACCTTGAATGCAAAACACAGGGAACCCGGACGAAAAGCTGACTTGATTTGGCCAAACAGATGTGGGTTCTAACGATGGCTTTATCTCCGTTCAGGGATGTGCGCATGCAGGTCCCAGCTGCCTTCTCTCCATGGCAACGTTGTAGTTCTGGGGGCCGGAGACACGGCATTCGACTGCGCCACCTCAGCATTGCGATGCGGTGCCAGGAAAGTCTATGTCGTCTTCCGCAAAGGTTTCACCAACATCCGTGCAGTACCTGAGGAGGTGTGAGGATTATGATACTGATGATGATTTTGATTTTGGTGGTGTTCGTTGTCGCAGAAGCATTCCTTTATTTTGCCTGCATTCTCTTCTGATAAGACAGTGGAAACTGCTTTTATGTATCATCGCTCAGCTGTTGTTTGTTGCTTTGAAAAAGGGCCTTACCCTGAAAATGTGGACATGTTTTGTATTGTCCCATTAAAATTACCATTCTTTTTAACCGTTTTTGTGTTTAAGTCATAAATAGTTCCTCACTGAACTCTCAGCTCTGATGTCGCTAATATGTCAGCCCGACATCAGGACATTAAGCCCCATGTCATCATCAACTCTAAGCTCCGATGTCCCTAATTTGTCAGCCTGACATTTCAGGACATTACGCCCACCATCATTGTCATCTCTAAGTTCCAATGTTCCTAATATGTCAGCCCGACATCAGGACATTAAGCCCCATGTCATCATCATCATCTCTAAGCTCCGATGTCCCTAATTTGTCAGCCTGACATTTCAGGACATTACGCCCACCATCATCATCATCTCTAAGTTCCAATGTTCCTAATATGTCAGCCTGACATCTCAGGACATTAAGCACAGGACATTAAGCCCCACATCATGATCATCTCTAAGTTCCAATGTCCCGAATATGTTAGCCTGACATCTCAGGACAGTAAGCCCCACATCATGATCATCTCTAAGATCCAGTGTCCTGAATATGTTAGCCTGACATCTCAGGACATTAAGCCCCACATCATGATCATCTCTAAGTTCCAATGTCCCGAATATGTTAGCCTGACATCTCAGGACAGTAAGCCCCACATCATCATCATCTCTAAGATCCAGTGTCCTGAATATGTTAGCCTGACACCTCAGGACATTAAGCCGACCATCATCAGCAGCTCTAAGCTCTGATGGGACAACATGCGAATATTCAGGGTAATCGTCTTTATCAAGCTACAGAGTGACACCTAAACAACAGTTAAACGGTGAAAAATGATGAAAAATGAGATGGAGAGCAAAACCATGCACTTACCTGTTTTTGTCTTGTCCAGCACTTGGATGGTTCAACCTTCAAGAAGAAAGAAGTGCACATGATGGTTACTATAGAATACCATTTTATGCATACCGTGATATGCATAAACAGATAACCTGAACAAAAGTAAGAGGGTGTGTGTGTATTTAAAAATAATTTTTTTAACCAATTGCCTCGTCTTTGCTGTGTTGTTTTCAGATGGAGCTGGCGAGGGTAGAGAAGTGCGAGTTCCTGCCCTTCATGGCTCCTCGCAAGGTGATTGTGAA
>OY757545.1:3717931-3720431 GCA_963584105.1 Alviniconcha strummeri | reverse complement strand
GAGGGAGACAACTTAGCTTTTGCGTGACCTCTGGGCGCTACTTGCAATTTGAAAAGGTGAAAGCTTTTTCCCTTCATTCTCCGTTTAGTTTTATTTGTTCCAGAGGAACACAGTGTTACTCTCACTTGTTTCAGACTGATATTTTTTAATGGTCTTGTGTTTAAAAGTCCCACCTTTTGCTTTTCTACTATGCTACTTAAAAAATCCGTTTCATACTGACAGATGGATGCTATAAAACACATCTACAGAACTGGCAGGGCTGCTGACCACCAGAATGCTCCTGACACAGAGAACTACGAAAATAGGCCTTTGAATAAACATGTTACTGCTATAATAAGCCAACACACCTAAAAGTGTACAACTAAAAGCAACATTGTCTGACAGAACTGCACCCAGAACTGATACGTAGGACATCACATGCAAAGCAGAATACTTTGCACAGCTGCCGTTTCGTATTAGACTTGACCCTTTAAAACTGCCCAGAGACCCTCTAAGAGCTGTTGCTGGGAGACCCGGGGACCTCCTTAAAATACTCACTAATGGGAGCCCTGCACGGAAACAAATCTGAAACAGGAACGACTGCCAGCGTTCTAAAACAAGATCCAAACACGCAAAAGGTTCAGAAGAACGCTGTTTATTAAGACGAAACACAACATGCAAGTTTTTTTTGGGGGGGGTAAGCCCCTTTTACAAGCTACAAAACAACACTTAAACAACATTTACTGGGAGGAAACTGAGAGGTGCTTACCCGCTTTGGTTGAGCTGAGTTTTTATGTTGTTTTCAGTGTTAGGCACAATGGACGATCTTCAGAAATCCAGGGGACTGCACTTGGTAAGAGCCTTCGGGCATGGACCAGTATATGTAGGTCCAGGCCTGCAGGTGTAGTGCAGAGTAGGCACGCTTTTGTTGAGGGTACAGTGAGCGCGTGGGCAAGATGACGGATACCTGTAAACAAAAGGCAGAAAATTAAGGCATCAGAAACGCCGATCAAACACTCACTGCTTGCGGGGAACGTGCAGATCGGATAGTAGGTTCCCCCAGCTGGTAGTCTAGTATAAATTATAATAGGTCCATGCCTGAAGATCTAAAACTGTCGTAGATCGGCTCTTCTCCGCTGCCACCTCCATTCAGGGGACTTCACTCTCCCGGAGTAAGAAAACACGGTCAAATTATCTTCGCCTGTTATTTCTGGAAATTGTCTATTCTTTGTTATGTTGTTTAATGTTAGGTATAATTTATTTTGTATTTACACGCATGCCAGGTGAGCGTTACCATAGGCAACACAGGTCTTTGTTGTTGTACTTGTATGACGTCTTTTAAGTGCTAACTCCCATGTGTTTATTGTTAGTTAGTAATTAGATTTGAACATCATGCTGTTGTGTTCCACAGTGAAATTCTGCATGTTGATGTGTATTGTGTGAAGGATGCATCCCTCTTGCTTCCAGCCATGTTTTGACAAGGTCACGCGCAAGCTGTGCTGAAAGATATTATCCCCATTAAAATTCACTAGCTCTAGAGTAAATAAAAACAACAGTAACAGCATACTGTGTTGAGAATTGTCAGTTTTCTCAAAAACTTTCTCAATGAACTGAGACTGAAAAATGCTCATGTTGATGTATACTGTGGTGTGAAGGATACGTCCATCTTTCTTGAAGCCATGCTTTCGACAGGCTATGAGCAAACTACATGGGCATGAAGTATTATGCTCAGATTGCAACAGCAGGTTACGCTAAGCATATCTGTTTGGAACAGTTTGCCTCAAACGCTCCGCCACTCTGATTCCGACTCCTCTTTTAAAGCTGCCCTCAAGATGCTCCTGTTCAGTAACTATTTCTAAACTTCTTTTTTTTTCACAGCCGTGCCTATCCAGTGCATGTTTGAGTGTGTGTGTGTGTGTGTGTGTGTGTGTGTGTGTGTGTGTGTGTGTGTGTGTGTGTGTGTGTGTGTGTGTGTGTGTGTGTGTGTGTGTGTGTGTGAATGTGTGTGTGCGTGTGTGTGTTAGTGTTAGTGTTATTGTATATTGCCCTGTGCTCCCACCTTGTGCAGTAGATGGACACTCTAAAAATCCTCTTTATTATTATTATTCTGTCTCAGAGCTTGGGCGGGCAGACAATTCCGGCCGAGCCGTGCCTGCCAAACTTCTTCACTCCGATTGACAGCGTGGATGTGAGCGTGGAGATCGGCCCCCTGAAGTTCCCCAACCCCTTCGGTCTGGCCAGCGCACCACCCACCACCTCCAGTCCCATGATTCGCCGTGCGTTCGAAGCTGGCTGGGGCTTTGCTCTCACCAAGACTTTCTCCCTGGATAAGGTGCGGTTTGGGTGTGGGTGCAGTTGTGTGGATGTGTGGTGTGTGTGTGTGTGTGTGTGTGTGTGTGTGTGTGTGTGTGTGTGTGTGTGTGTGTGTGTGTGTGTGTGTGTGTGTGTGCACATGTGTGTATGCGTGCATGCATGTGTGTGTGTGTGTGTGTGTGTGTGTGTGTGTGTGTGTGTGTGTGTG
>OY757545.1:3615431-3712931 GCA_963584105.1 Alviniconcha strummeri | reverse complement strand
GATCGACTCAGCTGAAGTTGGACTGCAGTACCTGCATGCTGGAGCTTCCGTATTGCAGGTGGGTTTAAAGGGGATCTGAGGCGAATACGCATGCTGGCCTGAAAATGGCCTGAAAACGTGGAAACTATGCAAATATTTCTACCTGCAGCCTTCGTTTGGTTGTCATATTATTAGTATTTTTTGTGAAAGAAGTGCTTTATTTCCCGTTGAACTTGGTCTCCTCAGGGCACAGCCATGTTGATACAAACTGTGCAAAATATTTCCACCTGCAGCTTCGTTGGGTTGTAATTTTATCATGAAAGAAGTACTTTTCCCTTTGAGTTTGGTATCCTCAGGGTGCAACCAAGTTGGTTCACTCTTTACCAGTGAAGAGCTGAAAAAGTGTTGGCTGGTGAGGGCTATGATACTTACGCCTCCTATTCTGACCTTGATCGTGATGGTTCAGATTGTTGAGCAGAAAATGGCAGCACTGAGGGTCATATTTTTGTGACTGTAAAACATTATTTTTTAACAGGCAGGAACAGAAATCAATGCGAAAAACTGCTGTGCATGTATTTGTTAACAGCATGTTACCAGACTAGAGTGTGACAGCATGTGTTGTTACCAGGTGGACAGTGTGCCAACATGTGTTGTTAATGGTGTTTTGCCAGGTGTGCAGTTGTTAACAGCATTGGGGTGTTGCCAGGTGTGCAGCATGACAGTTGTTAATGGCATTGGAATGTTGACAGGTTTGCAGTTGTTAACAGCATGGGATGTTGCCGGGTGTGCAGCTGTTAACTGGATTGGGATGTTGCCAGGTGTGCAATAGGTAACAACCTCAGGATCTTGCCAGGTGTGCAGTTGTTAACAACATTGGGATGTTGCCAGGCATGCAGTTGTTAACAGCAGTGGGATGTTGCTGGATGTGTGGTCGTTAACAGCATTTGGATGTTGCCACGTGTGCATATGTTAACAGCATTTGGGGTGTTGCCGGGTGCGCCGTTAATGGCAGTAGGTTGTCACTGGATGTGTGGTTGTTAACAACATTGGGGTATTGCCAGGTGTGCGGTTAACATCATCGGGATGTCGCCACATGTGCAGTTGTTAACAGCATTGTAATGTTGCAAAGTGTGCAGTTGTTAACAGCAGTGTGGTGTCGCCAGGTGTGCAGTTGTTAGCGGCACTGGGATGTTGCCAGGTGTGCAGTTGTTAACGGCATTGTTACGTTGGCAGGTGTGCAGCGCCATCCAGAACCAGGACTTCACGGTGGTGCAGGACTACATCACAGGGCTGAAGACGCTGCTCTACCTGCAGAGTCTGGAGGGGCTGATGGGCTGGGAAGGACAGAGTCCCCCCACCCCCGTCCACCAGTGCGGCAAACCTGTACCCAGGGTGGCGGACATCGTTGGGCAGGTCATTGTAGTCACTGTAACGACAGCAATGACGATAATGGGCATTGGGCATGCCTTAGCTGGGATAGCCTTAGCTTATCTTTTTTACACTTACATATATTTAGATGTCGGAGAGTCAAAGACCCGTGATCACGTGCCCGCATATATACCCAGACAGATGTGCAGGCACAGATGCACAGACGGAGACAAAGACGCACACACACACACAAACACGCACGCACGCACGCACGCACGCACGCACACGCATGCACGCACGCACGCACGCACGCACACACACACACACACAAATACACACGCACGCACGCACGCACACACACACATACACACACACACACACAAACACACACACACACACACACACACACACACACACGTGCACACACACACACACAAACACAAACACACACACACACACACACCCACAAATACACACACACACACTCACGTGCACACATTAATTTTTGTGTATTCAGCTCTGAAACAACCCTGTGCAAGCAGTATTCAGATGTCAAATCAAATAACCTTTATGGGGAGTGGGGATAGGTCAGTGGTAATTAAAGCACCAAACTTGTGATCGAAAGAGTGCAGCCAGTCTGCTGAAGAGCGGAGAATAGTACCACATATAAAAGCAATGAGCAATGATATTAAGACAGTACAACTGTGTTTTTCTGTTCACAGTGATATTAAAACAGTACAGCGGGGTTCCTCTATTCACAACTATGTTCCTCTATTCACAGCAATATTAAGACAGCACAACTGTGTTCCTCTATTCACAGCGATATTAAGACGGTACAACTGCATTCCTTTATTCACAACTGTGTTCCTCTATTCACAGCAATATTAAGACAGCACAACTGCGTTCCTCTATTCACAACTGTGTTCCTCTATTCACAGCGACATTAAGACAGCACAGTTGTGTTCCTCTATTCACAGTGATATTAAGACAGAACAGCTGCATTCCTCTATTCACAACTGTGTTCCTCTATTCACAGCGACATTAAGACAGCACAGCTGTGTTCCTCTGTTCACAGCGATATTAAGACAGCACAGCTGCATTCCTCTATTCACAGCAATAGTAAGACAGCACAACTGCGTTCTTCTAATCAGAACTGTGTTCCTCTATTCACAGCGATATTAAGACAGCACAGCTGTGTTCCTGTTCACAGCAATATTAAGACAGCAGAACTGCGTTCCTCTATTCACAGCAATATTAAGATTTAGACAGTACAGCTGCGTTCCTCTATTCACAGCACCTTCCATCGTTTGGTACCTATCTGGAGAAGCGCAGGAGCATCATAGCAGGTGAGAAGGTCAAGGCTGACTTGCTGGCTGGGCCGTTGGATACCTGTCGTCCTCCCAGGGCTGTCAAGAAGGAAGTGCCGAAGATCAAGGTTGGTTTTGTTCACATTGTGTGTTTTCAGTCTGAACTTTTCCCTGGACTTCCGTTAGTGTGTTTCATCTGTGAAAGCTTGGTACAACCGGTGAGGGTTCTTTCTTTCCTTCTTTCTTCTCATTGTTTCAGTTCAAGTTGTTTCAGTTGTTTGCTTGTTATATAACTGGTGCTTTTTTTAAATGGGTCTATTCTGGAAATTTGGGCTGTTTCATTTTTTACTGTGCCATTAAAAAGGTATTGTTCAAAAAAAGAAAATTAAATCTCAGTACAAGTTAGCTGTAATTACTTCCTCTGTGTGTTAACTGCATTGGGATGTTGCCAGGTGTGTGTGTGTGTGTGTGTGTGTGTGTGTGTGTGTGTGTGTGTGTGTGTGTGTGTGTGTGTGTGTGTGTGTGTGTGCATGAGAGTGTGTGTGCATGCGTGCATATGTGTGTGTGTGTGTGTGTGTGTGCGCGCATGGGTGTGCATGCATGTGTATGTGTGTGTGTGTGCGTGTGTGTGTCTGTGTGCATTTGTGTGTGTGCGTGCATGTGTGCGTGCATGTGTGTGTGTGTGTATGTGCGCGCATGTTTGGGTGTGCATGCGTGCGTGTGTGTGTGTGTGTGTGGGGGGGTGCATTTGTGTGTGTGTGTGTGCATGTGTGCATAAATGCTTGCATGTGTGTGTGTGTGTGTGTGTGTGCACGTGCATGGTCATTCTGTGTTCTGATTGGTGTTTTTTTATCATGTGTTTCAGGACATGATTGGCCAGGCCCTGCCCATGATCACTTCCTATGGAGAACTGGACAACTCGCAGCAAGTGGTGGCACTCATCAACGAGGTTTGCACCGTCCTCAAAAGGGTTCTACATGCTGTTAAACAACGGATTGTTCGTTTGAAGTTTGATGCCTGTAGACAGTTGGAAGGGTTACGCATGCTGTTAAACAAAGGATTGTTCGTCTAAAGTTTGATACTGTAGACAGTTTGAAGGGTTATGCATGCTGTTAATTAACGGATTGTTTGCCTGAAGTTTGATGCTGTAGACAGTTTGAAGGATTATACATGCTGTTAAACAACGGATTGTTCGTTTGAAGTTCGATGCTGTAGACAGTTGAAAGGGTTATGCATGCTGTTAAACAACGGATTGTTCGTTTGAAGTTCGATGCTGTAGACAGTTGAAAGGGTTATGCATGCTGTTAAACAACGGATTGTTCGTTTGAAGTTGGATGCTGTGGACCATTGGCCAACCCCCACCCCCCTTCCTTCCCCCCTGCCCCCCATATAACCATGTAAACGGTTGACGGAAGTAGCAGGTTGGAAGTAGGCAACAACAAACTGGGGCAGGGATAGCTCAGTGGTTAGAGCGGCAGAATCGTGAATGAAAGGTTGCGGGTTCAAATCCCTGCAGGAGCGGCGGGAGAATTTTCTTCTCCAGGCTCAACTTTCTGTGCTGACTCTTATTTCGGTATCCATTCCACCCCCATGTTACTGCAGTAGCATGTAGAAGATCCCAGTCATTCTGCCAAAAGTGCAGGTGGCAGGTTGCATGCATGCACCCTGCCCATGTGGCTTTGCATGAAGTGACATTGTGCATGATAGTATGGTGTACACAGAACTTGCGCTGAGATGGCAACAGTTTCATGTGGCACCAGCCATGCCAGCGCTGTAAGTACACCACTTCGGTGGATATTCCAAAACTCGCTATAAAAAGCTAGTCACTCATGTAGAATCACATGCGAGCACAGTGAGTCTGCTTGAGAGCAGAGAATAGCACTATACAAGCAATCAGCAATCAAATCAAATCAAACAAATCACAGCCAGATATTCCTGTTTTTATTCTTCTTTTCTGTTGGTATTTGTGAGAGGCAGTTGTTGTTGCCTCTTGCTTTCTCTCATGCTCTCACACACGTCTTTTAGTGACGTCCCAAATAACAGCACATAAAACATACGTAAAACAATTATTACAAATAAATGACCTTATAATCATCCCCCCACACCCAACAGAAGAAAAAGCTAGTGACACTGACAAAGTGACGCACAGAGTACAATAACACGAATGCAGTGTGCAGATGCACTTGGTTACAACCATACTGGTTGACTTGGCGTTAAAAAAAACCCCAACTTGTTCAGATCTACATCCCTTCTAGGTCTCTGCGCTCTTCTTCGGGTGATAGAACCTTTCGCATCCCCATCTTCAAAAGAAAACAGCATGGTGGTCGTGCATTTTGCCTCTCTGGGTGACAAAATCTGGAATTCTCTTCCTTTCACTCTCTGTCACAGACCTTCCCTCCCTGCCTTCAAAACTAGCCTTAAAACTGACCATTTCAAACAGTATTTTGACCAGTAATGGCTTTTCTGGTGCTCAGATCTCTGTCTCTCTCTCTCTTCCGCTCTCTCACTCTCTCCCTGTCTCTCTCTCTGTCCCTCTCTCTCTCTCTGTCTCTCCCTGTCTGTCTCTCTCTGTCTCTCTCTCTGTCTGTCTCTCTCTCCCTGTCTCTGTCTCTCTCTCTCTGTCTCTCCCCCTCTCTCACTCCCTGTCTCTGTCTCTCTCCCCCTCTCTCACTCTCTCCCTGTCTCTGTCTCTCTGTCTCTCTGTCTGTCTCTCCCCCTCTCTCCC
Source organism: Alviniconcha strummeri (assembly GCA_963584105.1). Lineage (NCBI taxonomy): Eukaryota > Metazoa > Mollusca > Gastropoda > Provannidae > Alviniconcha > Alviniconcha strummeri. The sequence continues at coordinate 3,707,552 of OY757545.1, read as the reverse complement.
TGTCTCTGTCTCTCTCTCTCTCTCTCTGTCTGTCTCTCCCCCTCTCTCCCTGTCTCTGTCTCTCTCTGTCTGTGTCACAGTCCTTGCCGTCAAATTAGTCTTTACCCCCCACCCCCCACCCCCTGCATCCCATGTCCTTCTCAGCTGTGTGTGTGTGTGTGTGTGTGTGTGTGTGTGTGTGTGTGTGTGTGTGTGTGTGTGTGTGTGTGTATGTGTGTGTCTGTGCATGCATGCGATTTTGTGTGCATGTGTTTTTGCCATATTTTGTATGAAGATGTTTGTAAATTTTTGTATGTTTTGTACACTTGTGTACCATTGATTCGTATAATTATGGGTAATTGGGCAGTGTCTGCCCTTCTTTCAGTTGTAAAGCGCTTTGAGATTTCGAAAGCTCTATATAAGTTCCCTATGATTATGATTATTATTAAGCCACTTACTCCCCCCCCCCCCCACCCCCGTCCTTAAAGTAACAAGGGTGTTGACAAGTGTTCACCTCTGTGTGTGTTCTGCAGGACATGTGTATCAACTGCGGCAAGTGCTACATGACCTGTAATGACTCGGGCTACCAGGCCATCACCTTTGATGCCGATACCCACCTGCCCCATGTCACCGATGAGTGTACAGGTGAGTGGTGACCGAATGTCGATGAAATTTGATATTTACTTAGATTTTTAGCTGGTGAAAGAGATTTTCCGTAGGGATGGTAGGAGAGCAATGCTTGTGAATCATACTAGGGGCAGTTTTCTTGCCTGGTGATAAAAGAAAGGAACGCACCTGCACAGACACACATTCACATACACAGGCATGCACGCACGCACGCATTCATGCATGCACGCATGCACACACACACAACACACGCACACTCTCTCTCTCTCTCCCACAAATGCACACACACCCACTCACACACAAATACACACTCACACAACACACACACACACACACACACACACACACACACACACACACACACACACACACACACACACACACACACACACACACACACACACACATGCAGAGATACACACACATGCACACACGCACGCACACACACACAAGGGAGAGAGAGAGAGAAGACAAAAAGCTGGGATACCTGACTGCACAATAATTATATCAGTGACAGCCATATAGCCACCCTAGTTTTAAGTAGAAATGTTATAAAAACAGCAAAAAACAAAAACGTACTGTTTCGCATACCATCTGGATGTTATAACATAAAACTAAAATGTATTTGCAGTTTCTAATCTTTTGAAGTGAAGGTGTTTTTTCTTATGCGTCCAATTTTAATAACTTTTTATTCATTGCTGATTAAGTTGTGCTTAGTAATTTTTTATTCCTTGTCCTCTAAGCACGTAGGATGAAACAGCAATGGTTGATCATGCGGCGATATGTTTCGTTACTGGGCAGGTTGCATTGTGCTTAGTAATCTTTTATTCCTTGCGCTCTGAGTATGTACAATGAAATAGCAATGGTTGATCATGCAGCGCTATGTTTCGTTACTCGGCAGGTTGCACCCTGTGTGTGTCCGTGTGCCCCATCACCGACTGCATCACAATGGTGAAGAGAACCACCCCATACGCCCCCAAACGTGGCATCCCTCTCTCCTCTTCCCAGTCGGTTCCAGCCGTGGTGATGCACACCAACTAAATGGATGACATTCCCCAACGTGGCATCGCTGTCTTCTTCCTGTCTGCTACAGACCAACCGAACCGACAGCATCTTCACAGATGTTGCCACCCTCTCTTCCTTCTTCCCAGTCGGTTTCAGCCAAGGTGATGCGCACCAACTGAACTGAGAACATTCCCCAGTGTGGCATTGTTCTCTTTTTCCTCCTAGTCTGTTCCAGCCATGGTGATGTGTACCAACTGAACTGACAACATCCTCATGCGTAGCATCCCTCTCTCCTTCCTGTCTGCTCCAGCCTTGGTGATGTGTGCCAAATGAACTGACAGCATATTCATATGTGTATTGTCACTCTCTCCTCCTTACTCCGGTCGGTTCCACCGTGATGCATACCATTTGAATGGACAGCATCCTCTTGCGTGGCGTCACTCTCTTCTCCTTCTAGTCCGTTCCAGCCATGGTGGTGTGTACCAGCTGAACCAAAAGCATCCCCAGACGTGGTCTCCCTCTCTCCTCCTCTCACACCGTTCCAACCAAGGTGATGTGTACCAACAACATGCTCATGAGTAGCGTCCGTCTCTCCTTCCTGTATGCCCCAGGTGTGATGGTGTGTACCAGCTGAACTGACAACATCCCTAAATGTGGTGTCACTCTCTCCCCCTCCTCCTAGTCGGTTCCAGCCACGGCAACGTGTGCCACTCGAATTGACAACATCCCCGAGTGTGGCATCACTCTCTTCTACTCCTAGTCAGTTGCAGCCACGGTGATGTGTACCAACCAAACCATCAACAAATGTGGCATCACTCTCTCCTTCGCATCTGCTCCAGCCATGGTGAAGCACATCAACTGAACCAACAACATCCCCAAATGTGGCGTCACTTTCTCCTTCCTGTCTGCACTTTGTCATGTCAAGCAGTGCATTTGGGGGGGTAACAGAGCTGTGAATTTTTTTACACAACTATATATGAGTACTTTGTCATGTCGAGCAGAGCATTTTTGGGTTATGCTACAGATTTGTGAATTTCTGTCAAAATTTATACTGTGGATTCCGATCTTACGTCAGATACGCACAGTCCACATCCTTTCATTTTCATGGTCATGACACTGAAAGGTGATGATGAACTCCTATTTTTGAGGGCCAAACCAATAACATTGTTAGGCGGCTGTACTGGGTTTCAGTACAAGGCTTTCATTTTTATCACTATACTAAAGATGATGTGCTTTTCCTGAATGAAACCAGCAGGGTGATGGTGAATGAGACGTAATGATGAGTGAGACTCCTGTTCTAGGGGACCAGGCCAGTGAAGTTGTCAGGCTACCATACTGGGTTTCATTTCTGTTCCCTAAAGATGATGTTTTTCTCAATAAAACCAGAAGGTTGATGATGAATGAGACGTGATGATGAACGAGAGTCCCATTTTAGGGGACCAAGCCAGTGACTTTGCCACACTACTGTACCAGGTTTCGGTACAAGGCTTTCATTTTTATCCCTATACTAAAGGTGGTGTGCTTTTCCTTGGCTTTGTGCTGCAGCTGTGCCTTGTAATCATCATTTCAATCTTGACTGGTGCCAAACTTGGTATGTATACATGCTGTGGCCAAACCTTGCTATGTATATATGTTATTTTCTTTAAAAGTATGTTAAAAACGGCTTATCTTCTCTAGCGAATGACAGCAAAAGGATAGATATTTACTTTCTACCTTATATTAGGTAGTGCCTTCTTTTCTTCTAATAATAATTGTGCATGTATGCCTATGTTATATGTTATTAACTTGTTTTTTTTAGCTATAATTGTAATTTGTTTGAACATTTTGTTGTTGTTGTCTTTATGTATACATCTGATGTTGAATTATATGTTTAATTTGAATTTTATTCATTTACATGTTACATTGATGTTTGTTTCAAAACAAATTTCCTTTGAAGGACGATAAAGTATTATCATATCTTAATAATTATAGTGGGATCTTAGAGTGCCCTTTCTCAAATGAGCCCTATGTGTGAACATTTCGTACTAAAAAAGAACAACCAACGTCAAAACACACGATATTAACATACACAGATTTGTCATCAACAATTGGCCCCCCTCCCAAAATAGACACACACGTATGTAATATATCTGCATGCACACACACATGCACACACACTCGCACACGCATGCACACACACGCACACTTACTTGAGGCAAGATGGAGACAGTTGGAAGTGTTAGGAGCAAGAGACCGATAAAAAGGCGAGTCTAGAGTTGTGTGTGACTTCTTCTTGGGCTTAATTTTTTAAAATTTTTTAATGGCTGGGTTGGGGGGAATTTGCCATATATTGTATTATATAATTATATTCAGCAGACCTTGTAGTCCAAATGAAATCCATGTGTTTCCTCTCCGGAAATTCAGAATTTGTGCATGTATCGTTCACCACTTCGGCCTTACGCAAGTGTATTATATGTCAGCTATAGTCTTTGCAGGTTGATGATGTGATTTTAGTTTGTAGGCAAGCGTTATTGTATAGCGCCATGAGGGCTGTTCAGTCAGTCTGCCGTTCAGCACATGGTGCTGTAGAAATCTAGATTTATTACAAGAAACGCTGATCAAATGTACTGCCATTGTTACAATACTGTAAGTTACTGTTAAACACAGAAGTGAAGGGACCGAAGAATTCTTCATTGCTACATGCACCAGATGTGAACCGATGCCGTGTTCAATATTTGGTATTGACCAATATATAGTGACAACGGAAGATGGTCCTTGGGAGCAGAAAACCTGTTTGCATTAGCCCGTTTGTGATGTGTACTCTGGTATATGCAATTAACAAGCCCAGAAAGCCTGTTTGCATTAGCCAGTTTGTGCTGTGTACTCGATACAAGACCAGAAAACCTGTTTGCATTAGCCAGTTTGTGCTGTGTACTCGATACAAGACCAGAAAACCTGTTTGCATTAGCCAGTTTGTGCTGTGTACTCGATACAAGACCAGAAAACCTGTTTGCATTAGCCAGTTTGTGCTGTGTACTCTATACAAGACCAGAAAACCTGTTTGCATTAGCCAGTTTGTGCTAACTGTGTACTCTATACAAGACCAGAAAACCTGTTTGCATTAGCCAGTTTATGCTGTGCACTCTAGCGTATACAAGACCGGAAAACCTCTTTGCATTAGCCAGTTTGTGCTGTGCACTCTAGCGTATACAAGACCGGAAAACCTCTTTGCATTAGCCAGTTTGTGCTGTGCACTCTAGCGTATACAAGACCGGAAAACCTCTTTGCATTGGCCAGTTTGTGCTGTGCACTCTAGCGTATACAAGACCGGAAAACATCTTTGCATTGGCCAGTTTGTGCTGTGCACTCTAGCGTATACAAGACCAGAAAACCTCTTTGCATTAGCCAGTTTGTGCTGTGCACTCTAGAGTATACAAGACCGGAAAACATCTTTGCATTATCTGGTGCTTTGCTGTTGTTGTTGCTATTACACACACAAAAATCTTAGTAGTATTTGTGCTGTGTACTCCAATGGATACAAGACCCAAAAAAAAACCTCTTTGCTATATCTGGTGCTTTGCTGTTGTTGTTGCTGTTACTCAGAATTTTTTCTTAGTAGTATTTGTGCTGTGTACTCCAATGTATACAAGACCAGAAAACCTATTTGCATTATCCAGTGCTTTTTGGAGGGTGTTTATTTGTTACCCAGTATTTTTTGTTACCAGTGTGTGTGTATATATCTATATATATATCAAGTTGTTAAGAATAAACCCCCGAGGAAGGCGATAGCCGAAAATTTGGGACCTTTCATGCCAACTTGCTGTTTTTCTTTGATTTTTATCAGTTTTATATATATATATAGATATAGATGTGTGATAACTAGACTCCCATGAGTACATACAATATTGGCACTGGGGATAGTATGGACAGCCGGCCATCTGAGCAGAATACATTTACTTACCACTATGTACTATGTGTTTTGTTGTTGTTACCTAGTTGTCATAAAGTGGTTTGGGGGTGACATTTTAGAGGTGGTTTGATCGAATGCCATAAGATTTTTGGTATTGATGATCAAGTGCAAACTCCACGCACTGGTTCATGACATCCTTCCTTCAACCACTGATTTCGCCATAGGTCTCGGAAAAACTGTCAGCTAATAAAAAGTTTTTCGATGATGCAGTATGGCAGTAAATTTGTAAACAGACAACTCAAATTACATCAGACGTTTCTTTTATAGCTGACCACATTGCTTATGCATGCATAAATAAAACCAAAATCGTATGAATCGAGACAGAACTCTTTTTTTTTTTATCTGGGGTGGATGCACCTCACGTTTACAGGGGTGCTTCCAGAGTCTTAGTACCCAAATGTTTCTGGAGGGCGCTGACCACGTTGGTGGACAGCTGCACGGAGATAAAAAGAGTGCCTCTTCAGTGGCGTAACCAAAATCTGGCAGAGTTTGGAGGAAGGTGCCAGAAAGCGGTGCTCGGAGTGTGATTGGTACCCGAACCTTTCGGGGGGCGCTGACCACGTTGGTGGACAGCTGCATGGAGATAAAAAGAGTGCCCCTTCAGTGGCGTAACCAAAATCTGGCAGAGTTTGGAGGAAGGTGCCAGAAAACGATGCTCGGAGTGTGGATGGCATGCTGTTGGTGCAACATTAGGTCTCTCGGAGGTGCAGATGAGAATATACAGTTTGTATAGCACTTTTTGAAACAGTTTTCGAAACAACTGTGTTGTATGTTTCCATGTGCCATCCGTAATTTTTCATTCATGTCATGCTTTATTTCAGGTTAACAAAACAAACCAGTGGGCCACCATTTGTCATTCCTGTCATGCTTTATTTCAGGTCAACAAAACATACCGGTGGGTCATGTGCTTGTGGTTACAGTTGATCAAATGTGACTCAAGGATTTATGACCTGTGTTGTTGCTTTTTAAATTCTTTTTTCTTGTTATTGAAGCCTACTTCATGCGCTTATTTTGTTTTTCCTGCTTGCTGTTTAATGTAATTATTTTCTATATGTTGGTAGGTCTGGCCTGTTTTTACTTTTGTTCCTTCAGATGAGACTGTTAATCTGATGTCCAGCATGTGTATACACATGCAAAACGATCACATACGCATGTTAAAGATCTTGTAGTCCAGTGGAAACCCAGCACGCACGCACACGTACACATGCACGCACACAAACACACACATGCATGCCACACACACACACAAACCAAAAAAACAGATGAAGCACTGTGAATCTGTTCAAGAGCTGAGAACAGTGCTATATAAAAGCAAGCAATAATAATAAGGAACGTGCCTTCGCTGAAGATCTGCACTTGGTTTTTGTCAGACATTTCAGAGATTGTGAGTAATTTTCAGCCAAAACGCCAGTGATAATGAATCGCAGTGTACTTGCATACTTTGTGTTTACATATAGATATGCTGAACACAGAATACAATGACACCTTCTTAAGACGAGTAGCCGGAACCACCAGAATGTCATCTTCCCATTTATCTGTCTTAAAAATAAATAAACGGGAATACTATACAACAGTTCAGCAACTTTGTTTTCAACAGAGTATCTTTTTGAGGGAATTTGTCTTAGGACTGTTTAACTGTAGTTTGTTTTATTCTGATGTTTGTGCTTTATGCATTTGCATGTATCAGTTCAATTATTTGAGCAAGAAAATAAATACGGAGATAAATATATCAAATATATGTGTATTGTTTTTATTTGTGTTCAAATTGCAACAAACAAAAACAAAAAAAAGGGGGGGGGGGGGGGGGGGGGAGAGGAGAGAGAGGTGTGACAGGGTTCACAAAGTCTCTGAAAATTTGGGAAAGCTGAAGTGCCTTTTTTTTTTCAGCCTGGAAAGTTTGGGTAAGATGGTATTTTCGGTGAAAGTCTTGAAAATTTGTACACTTTTCATAATAATGGTAAACACAATCTGCAGAAGGGCAATTTGAAAAACAATACAAAAACAACAACTTGGAGGCCAAATGATGGAGGATAAAAAGAAAATACAGAATTTTCTGAACTTAAAACCAGTAACTTCGTTAGGGAAAAAAGGTCCTCCAGTTCCAAGATTTTGAAGAAAAAAAAAGAAAAAAAAGAGGGTATACAAACCCTGTGTGAATGACTGGACTAAAAGGCTTTTCCATTTTGATATTATGATTTATTATGAGTCTTTGGACAAACAAAGTTCAAAAAAGAATTAAATAGGTTTAAATCCATTGCAAACTATTATAATCAGCTCTGCTGGTCCAGTGTGGACAATCATTGAAACCATCAGGACATTTGTTAAAACCACATGCATTGAAACTATCAAGATATTCATTGAAACCATCAGGACATTCACTGAAACCAAATTCACTGAAACCATCAGGACAGACATTGATACCACATTCAAAGAAACCATCAGGACATTCACTGAAACCACAGTCACTGAAACCATCAGGACATTCACTAAAATCACATTCACTGAAACCATCAGGACAGACATTGGAACCACATTTACTTAAACCATCAGGACAGTCACTGAAACCATCAGGGCATTCACCAAAACCACATTCATAGAAACCATCAGGACAGACACTGAAACCGCATTCACTTAAACCATCAGGACAGTCAATGAAACCATCAGGGCATTCACTGAAACCAGGACATTCACTGAAACCATTAGGACACTCACTCATTGAAACTGATCAAATACCCTTTTCAGTCAAGCTGAGAAATGCAAAAATGGTTCATCAGACTCCCATCAAAGACTGAAACAAGTGACATCCGGCACTGACCTTGCTTTGCATGCCTCACTTCATTTACACTAATTTCAGGGCCATTTTATCTACTGATCTTCATTTGCACTTCACTGCCCCAGCATGTAAAATTTCTGCGCAGAAGAGATCATAGGCATGGATGCGCCTGCAAACAGTACATTTTCCAGTCCTGTAACAATCTACTCTCAATGCCAGTCATTCTGATGGAAATCCTTTCACAAGCCAGTGCCAAAAAGGCTTAAGGGTTTCAAATGTCGCGCTTTTATTGGTCGTTCTAAAGTGACATCGTGGCAGTGAAGGGGTTAAGGCCGTTTCATTGACTTCGTCTCCATTTACACTCGTTTTAGGGCCATTTTATTTACATGCCCTTTACAATAGAGGGGTACTTCAATTTTATCCAGTTACAGCGCTTGAATACATGATAATCAAGCACCTCCATCCCACTTGTTCCAGAATACAGGCTACTCACTTTATGTTCAGTTTCATTACTGGAAGCCCATCAGCATCTTGCTTTGGGCCGTGTCACAACACACTGATGCCAGCTGGAACGCCACAGCTACACTAAAATGCTAAGCGCTGCACAGTTATGCGGGGGTAAGTAAACGTGACGCTTAACGTCCGCAGAAACCGTACGGCTTATTAGGGATGGGGAGAAGGGAGGGAAGGGGGGTTTGGAGGTGGGGGGGGGGGGGGGATGGAGATTATATACCTATCACTGCACTGTCACCACCAGAATGACTTCTGCATTAAGGTGGGCAGCGATGAGAGCCGTTTTAATGTTTCATAATTGTGAGGGACAAAGTCATAAGACAGCGTCCACAGACCACAACTTTTGAAGAGAAAGGAGAGCTGAAGCAGATTCAAACCGAAGTCCCTCTGCTTACTGGCTTAACACCTTACCGCTAGGCCACACCGGCTCACAGTTATGTAGGGAACTATCTTCAGCCATGATAAGCTTCTAGCATATCAGCGCCCACCCTTCAGAAATAGTGATAAATCTTCTGAAGACAGCATGCAGCTGCCCATATGGTGAGGTAATAAAATACAGAGCGACAAGCAAGCAATCCTCTTTGTGAGCCGGTTTGGCCTAGTGGTAAGGCGTTAGGTTGGTAAGCGGAAGGACCTCGGTTCGATACCGCTTCGGCTCTCCTTTCTCTTCAGAAAGGTTGTGGTTTGTGGACACTGTCCTGTGGCTTTGTCCATCACTTCCTACTGAAACATTAAAATAGCTCTCATCGCTGCCTATCTTAATGCAGGAATCATTGTGGTGGTGACAGTGTAGCGATAGGTATATAATCCCCCTCCCTCCACCTCCATACCCCTCCCCCCCCCCCCTTCTCCCCGTCCCTAATAAGCCGTACGGTTTCTGTGGATGTTAAGCACCATGTTTACTTACTAATCAATCCTCTCACCCTATGGAACACGTTTGTAAATGTACTGGGTGACCCCAGGGTGTTCAGCAGGGTGTTCAGCAGGGTGTTCAGCAGGGTGTTCAGCTGTGAGACCTTACAACAGCTGCTGTAACTTGGAATGAAAACAACTTCTATTTCAGTTGCCGACTTGGTTTCAGTGATGGACCCCATCATAAACTCCACTGCTCCTGTCTTTCAGGATATACTTAGGGTTCTTAGCCTTTAATCCACTTCACTGTTGGAATTCATTATGAACAACGCAGACTAACTTTTACTCAATTCCAGTGTTGGAATTCATGACCAAAAAAAAGCTAACTTTTACCCAATTTCAGTGTTGGAATTCATTATAATGTTAACTTTCACTCAATTTCAGTGCTGAAATTTAGTATGGACAATGCTGACTAATGTCTACTTAATTTCAGTGTTGGAATTCATTATAAACTTTTACTCGATTTCAGTGCGGAAATTTAGTATGTACAATGCCGACTAACTTTTACTCAGTTTTAGCATTGGAATTCATTACAAACCACGCTACCTTTTACTCAGTTTCAGTGTTGGAATTAGCATGAACAAAGCCAGCTAACTTTGACACAATCTCAGTGTTGACTAACCTTTTACTCAATTTCAGCACAGCAATACTTTGCAGACACCACTCCTCTTTCAGTTTCACGTTGGAAATGGACCACCTTTGCTAGCAAGCCTGTGCATTTTCATACCTGTACTGACACAGCCTGTCCAGTGCCACACAACAGTCAAGTCACTTCTCAGCAGCACTTGAACATTATGCTGATATATGCATTGACAATACATGCATGCGCGCGCGCACACACACACACACACATACACAGGCATATATCACACACACACACACACACACACAGAGGCATATATCTCACACACACACACACACACAGAGGCATATATCACACACACACACACACACACACACACACACACACACACACACACACACACACACACAGGCATATCACAGAAAAGTAGCACATCACTGTCAAGCTAGGGGAGGGAGGTCTGACGAACAAAATGCGCAAGATTTTTTTCAATTGGACTTTTTTCATTTGTTTTGGTGGTCTACTCCAATCATGCCTCCCCCTCCCCCCCCCCCCCCACCTCCATTTCCAGCCCCATTCTGCTATACACTTTCCAAAACTTTTTGGGTTTAAGTAAGTAAATTCTTTTTGGGGGTAGCATACTTAATTTTTGTAACTATTCATAAAACACACTATGTGTTTGAAATCTTACAAACAGGCGTGGTTGGAACGTGAAAACAAATACAAAAACAAATTGCAGCTGTCAGAAACCTGCTCCTTTATCCACACCTTCCAAATCTTTTGGTGGGTAGCGTATATCATTTGTGTGACTATACATAAAAAAACGCTATGTGCTTGAACTCTCACAAAAAGGCTTGGTTGAAAAATGGAAACAAATACGAAAACAAAACCCAGCTGTGATAACCAGAAATGAATAACCAATCTGTGCTGTAACCAAGGTTTCAGCTACACAGGCAACAGCAGAACTGTATACTGAATAAATAATGCTGGATAACTGCAAGGCGTTCCACTTTACTGGCATTGCAGCATCAACTTTGCAAATGTAGATCCACCACTGACCAGTGACATTAATCAATTAACACACTGTGATGATTCAACCTTTGACATATGCAAAAAGCATTCCACGCACCCCAAAATTATCCATCACCAAGTTTAGCCAGTAGGAAATGAAAACGGTATAGAATCACATGTACATTCTCTCTGAAAAGACCAGAACAACGGAGAGCATTCTAAACTTTGAAGCAAAAGCATCTTCCATGCCCCTCAAAAATAACAAACCAAAACAATTTGTACAGCTTCTCAAGGGAGCATCACTCTTCCACAACATGCTTTACAACTCTTTCACTGCCTAAGTTGCAATGGGCTAAAAAATATATTTAAAAAAAGACACACACACGCACATACACACACTCAGTAACAGACACATTAACTTGCACTCCACCCTCCCTCCCACAGATCAGCTTAAGAAGCAGCATCCACTCATGTATGGCCTATGCTACGTTTTTTCTCTCTCTACTTTATGGTTGTCGTTGATAAAACACCTACAACAAATGTGAGCCTGAAGCATGTGAACACTAAATGAGATTTTAATTACCGCCTTATGCTTGGATGATTCTCCTTATACATGACCTTCACGGTTGACTAGCGGTCTGCATTGCCCATCACCCTGATATAACTGCACCAGTTGATTGGGCGTAAAACACCAATTTACTTACTGCGTTGCCCGCGTCTTCATGCAATTTCAAAGGGTTTCTTCTTCTGTTTTGGTGTCACTTTTTTCTTCCGTTTTCTATTTACACGCACGCTGCTTATCAGTAACGCAGCATAGTTTAATCAGCCTTTTTCAGCTGAAGTTGCGTCAGATTGAAGCATGCACAAGGGCATGCACCTGTGGTATGCAAAGACAACACTCAAAGCTATCACTGAATTTTCAACAGCAGAAATTTATGACATGAATGTCTGCAGGGTGCCACCCTTCATAACACAGAGAGAAAAAAACACCTTCATTTATGCAATGTGCATTGTCCATAACTGCATTTACACAAAGAAATCTCTTGCAGATGACAGACAGGACTTTTACAAACAAATTAATCACACAAAGAAATCTCTTGCAGATGACAGACAGGACTTCTACGAACAAATTAATCAGACTCCTCCCTCAAGTTCTTTCCATCCACATCATACAGAATTACTTTCATGCACAAATAAGACTCCCTCCTCAAATTCTTTCTATCCACATCATATTGAATAATTTTTACGCACAAAGAAGACTCCACCCACATCATACAGAATTGCTTGCAGCAGACACACAGGACTTTAATGCACAAATTAGTAAGACACCCTCCTCAAATTCTTTCCATTCACATCATACAAAATTGATTGTGGCTGACAGACATGACTTTTATGCACAAATTAATAAGACACAGGACTCCCTTCTCTAATTCTTTCTATCCACTTCATACAGAATTACTTGCAGCAGACAGACAGGACTTTTATGCACAAATTAACAAGACATAAGGTTCCCTCTTCAAATTCTTTCCAGCCACATTATACAGAATTATTTTTATGCAAAAATAAGACTCCCTGCTTAAATTCTTTCCAGCCACATCACACAGAACTGCTTTTGTGCACACATAAGACTCCCTCCTCAAAATCTTTCCATCCACATCATACAGAATTACTTTTATAAACAAATAAGACCCCCTCCTCAAATTCTTTCCACCCCATTATACCACACCCACTACATCCACAGCTGCATCCAAATCAAAATGGCGCGTTGAAGAGCAACGATAAAAAACACAAAATAATGGCTGCTGTCAATCACAGTTAAGCAAAACATCACATGATCAGAAGAGATCAGGAACATTGGGCAAGTATTCCGTGTCATAGCGACGTTCGCCCAGCAGAACGTGACACAGGCCGGGTTTGAGCTTCTCTGCTGTCGCCATGACAATGCGAAGGTCACCTTCGAGGGGAAGGTTGAGGTCGTTGCGCAGTTTCTTCAGACCTCCGCGCAGAAACTGGCTGCCCTGTTGTCTGCGAAGCAAAACACTGTTTTCGTAACACACAGGAGAAATGTGTAGGCAAAGGAGCTAACATATACTTTACAAACTTCATTGTATATTTACATGAGAAAATGACTTCTAGTCTTAATAACGATGATAATAATTATCAATAATAATATTGAAAACTTGTTTTACATGTGTCCAGTTACAAACTGTATATTATAAGGTGCTGGGCAATAATACAATAATGGTAATAACGGAAATTTGTAAAGCGCCAACCCTGCAGCCCAAAGTGCCGAACAAACACAATATAACACACATAGTGTATATTGAGATAGAGAATGTTATCTGCATTTTGACAAAAAGTTGACACCTAACAGACACAACAACAAGGGTTCAAGCATAACTATGTACAAGATGCACACACACACACACACATGCATATGCATGTACGCATGCACACACACACACACACACATGCATGTATGCACACACACACACACACATGCATGTATGCATGCACACACACACACACACATGCATATGCATGTACACATGCACACACACATGCATGTATGCACACACACACACACACACATACATGCATGTACGCATGCACACACACACACGCATGTATGCACACACACACACACACACACACACACACACACACACACACATGCATGCACGTACTCACACATGCGTGCACACACACACGCACGCACGCATGCATGCACGCACACGCACACACACGTACGCACACGCCAGTCTGACCACCACCAACAACAAAAATCACCACACCTGGAGTCATTCCACACAGCAATCACAAACCAAAACACACAATACACCAGCACTCTCAACAACAACAGTAATAATGTACATTTATCATGTGCTCATCAACGCCCTCAGCGCTCACACGATACATATTAACCTAGCATATTAACCTAGTAGAGCACAGTCCTACTGAAACAATTTACATAAAGTATTATTATTATATATTTAACTTTTTTTATTTAAAAAAAAAACGCACTACAAACACACACACACACTGACTGTGGCAGAAACTGGGTACCGATATTAGTTAGGATGGAAATACTATGAGAAGAGGAAGGTTTTCAGTTACAACAAAAGTGTCTTTAAACATTATTTCACTTAGTGCACGCATGCACCCCCCCCCCCCACTCCCCCACCCCCTCCACACACACACACACACAGAGCAACACTGACACAATGATAAAGTCTCAATGGGGTACTAAGCTGCGTTATTATTACTATTATTTAATTCTACAAGGATGCAGACGCAAAAGGCCGACTCACGTCTCCACTTCCACGTGCTTGATGAGAGTCAGCGCCCTTCGTTGTAGGAGATGCATGAAATGCACGACAAAGGCTTCTCGGATGCCGCTCTGCACAGGCAGCTTGTGCAGCTGCAAACACAACACCTTGGTGTTAACAACCATGAAAACACATTCTGCTGCAAACACAACACCTTGGTGTTAACAGCCATGAAAACACATTCAGCTGCAAACACAACACCTTGGTGTTAACAGCCATGAAAACACATTCAGCTGCAAACACAACACCTTGGTGTTAACAACCATGAAAACACATTCAGCTGCAAACACAACACCTTGGTGTTAACAGCCATGAAAACACATTCAGCTGCAAACACAACACCTTGGTGTTAACAACCATGAAAACACATTCAGCTGCAAACACAACACCTTGGTGTTAACAACCATGAAAACACATTCAGCTGCAAACACAACACCTTGGTGTTAACAGCCATGAAAACACATTCAGCTGCAAACACAACACCTTGGTGTTAACAACCATGAAAACACATTCAGCTGCAAACACAACACCTTGGTGTTAACAACCATGAAAACACATTCAGCTGCAAACACACCTTGGTGTTAACAACCATGAAAATACATTCAGCTGCAAACACAACACCTTGGTGTTAACAACCATGAAAACACATTCAGCTGCAAACACAACACCTTGGTGTTAACAACCATGAAAACACATTCAGCTGCAAACACAACACCTTGGTGTTAACAACCATGAAAACACATTCAGCTGCAAACACAACACCTTGGTGTTAACAACCATGAAAACACATTCTGAGAGGGAAGAAGCTCAGCTGCAAACACAACACCTTGGTGTTAACAACAATGAAAACATTTTCTGCGAGGGACGAAGCTCAGCTGCAAACAGCTCAGCTGCAAACAGCTCAGCTGCAAACACACCACCCTGGTGTTAACAACAATGAAAACACATTCTGCAAGGGATGAAGCTCAGCTGCTGGAGCATCTGGCACACTGCTGATGTCGGTCTGTCTGACTCCTTGGTGTGGTAAGGGACTCTTCTCCCATAGTCCACCTTCAGCGCACACTCTCTTATGCTATGGTGTTTGCAGGCAACAACATTAGTGCACACATTAAAAATCTCAAGAGTTGGCAGTTGTACTGTTGTTCGGACAAACGAGAATACAGCACATGTTACGTCAACCATCAAATACGTCAGGTGGCTGACTATGGTCAGGGAAATTAATATAGTCACACATATGCATTGTGTCTCCTGAAAAACAGGCATACTACCTCCTTCTTCTTCCTATTAATAGGGCCAGCGATGCTTCTTTGGCTCAGTTCCCCTTTAACACAGCTGTAGTGCAGCATGCATATGAATGAATGCATAAGCGTGTGCCTGTGTATGTAAAAATACACTTTCACACTGTGTGTATTTTTTAATTCCATTCCTATTGGCAGGGGCTGTGATGCTTCTTTGGTTCGAATCCCCTTTAACACAGCTGTAGTGCAGTATGCATAGATGAATGAATGCGTAAGCAAGCACCTATGTACGCACACTTACACTTACACAAGCACACACTTGTGCAGACACAATTGTACTGCTCAGTTTCATTCATTCATTTACCAAAAACCTTTCTTTAAAGCTACACACACACACTAAATGGCTGCAAAAACGGATTCACAAGCGAGCATGATACCAACCTCATCTAGCAGCGTTTTGACCAGAGTCTCCGGGATGTCTGCTGACTGGAACATTCCTGTAAAACTAAACAAAAACATCCACCCATCATGAAAAATGCTGGAGCAGACACTGGTGTTCAGAAAATATTCAAAATACACTGTCAACACTGACGTTAACAAAACCATGTAATCTGTGAAAATGAACCAGCAAAGACTGGGATATACACACAATTAAACCTAGCTGGTACCCCCCTCCCTCCCCCCCCCCCAACACACACACCCTCCAACCCCAAAGAAGATTGTTACAATTCTCAGTTACAAAAGTCTCCTAATTTAATAATCTGTACTCATACACAAGTGACAGAAGTTTTGTTTTATGAATGAATGAATGAAAATTTATATATAGCGCATAAAAAACTTCCACACAAAACCTTGCGTGTTCACAGCGCCAGATTCAGTTTATTTATTCAGTTTATGCAGTCAAAATAAACTGTCTGCCTGGATTGTCAAAATAAACTGTCTAGGGTGTTACAACAAAGCTACATGGACTGCAAAACTAAACTGTTTAGGGTGTTACAACACAGCTGCCTGGATTGTTACAATTCTCAGTTACAAAAGTCTCCTGATTTAATAATCTGTACTCGTACACAAGTGACAGAACTTTTGTTTTATTCAGTTTATTTAGTCAAAATAAACTGTCTAGGGTGTTACAACACAGCCACCTGGATTGTCAAAATAAAATGTCAAGGGTGTTACAACTTAGCTACCTGGACTGTCAAAAGTAAACTGTCTCGGGTGTTGCAACACAGCCACCTGGACTGTCAAAATAAAATGTCAAGGGTGTTACAATATAGCTACCTGGACTGCCAAAATGTCAAGGGTGTTACAATATAGCTACCTGGACTGTCAAAAGTAAACTGTCTCGGGTGTTGCAACACAGCCACCTGGACTGTCAAAATAAAATGTCAAGGGTGTTACAATATAGCTACCTGGACTGCCAAAATAAAATGTCAAGGGTGTTACAATATAGCTACCTGGACTGCCAAAAGTAAACTGTCTCGGGTGTTGCAACACAGGTACACACCTGTCAACCCATACAGTTTACTGGTATAAAATTTAAAAAAATCATTATTTGGCCATATTGATACAGCCATATTGGAAAATGGATACAGGAAAACATAACTTCGATAAGATTTTGGTGTTGTTTTGAACAGGAAAAACAAAAAGAGTGAAAAACTGTCGAATGAGAAGCCGACACATGCCATCGCCAAATGCACACCGACTGGCACTAGTGCAACAGGCTAAGAAATCTTGTGGAACTGAGATTTGAAATCGTGCATGTGTATATCACACAACATTGCTTCTTCCTTCCACTGCCACACGTGCTGGCTGAAATTCAAAACGCTGCTGCCACCAGCAAAAAAAACAAAAGACCCCTGGCCTGCACGAGGGAAATACAGGTTCACAATTTCTGGACTAGGGTTTACTCCCAAAAGGTACCTGGACTGGTGCGTCCTGTCGCTGTAGAGGTCGCTAAGCTCCTCCAGGGCTGCAGTCTGGCTGAGGTGGGGGTGGTCGCCCACGGAGCTGGACTGCTTGACATCACGCTTCTGCACATCAATGATGGTGCTCGGGTACTTGCTGTACAGCAGGTCGCGGATTGGCAGGTCATAGGAGCCGTCTTTGTTCTGAAGGGAAGATAGCACAGGTCATAGGAGCTGTCTTTGTTCTGAAGGGAAGGTAGCACAGGTCATAGGAGCTGTCTTTGTTCTGAATGGAGGATAGCACAGGTCATAGGAGCTGTCTTTGTTCTGAAGGGAAGGTAGCACAGGTCATAGGAGCTGTCTTTGTTCTGAAGGGAAGATAGCACAGGTCATAGGAGCTGTCTTTGTTCTGAAGGGAAGGTAGCACAGGTCATAGGAGCTGTCTTTGTTCTGAAGGGAAGATAGCACAGGTCATAGGAGCTGTCTTTGTTCTGAAGGGAAGGTAGCACAGGTCATAGGAGCTGTCTTTGTTCTGAATGGAGGATAGCACAGGTCATAGGAGCTGTCTTTGTTCTGAAGGGAAGGTAGCACAGGTCATAGGAGCCGTCTTTGTTCTGAAGGGAAGATAGCACAGGTCATAGGAGCTGTCTTTGTTCTGAATGGAGGACAGCACAGGTGGTGAGAGCTGTTTTTGTTCTGATGGGAAGATAGCGCAGGCCTTAACCAGAGGTTGCTGGAGAGTGGGGGGGATATTTGTCTTTGGGGAACGGGGGATATCTCAGTGGTAGCGTACGTGACAGACTTATGATCAAAACTTCTCGGTAGGAGCAGCGGGAGATCTTCTCCAGGGTCAACTTTCTGCGCGGACTCTTAATTTCGGTGTCCGATCCGCCCCCGTGAGCCCGGTCACGCTGCCAAAATGGATGCAGAAAAAAACAGCACTGACCTTGAGAACGCCCTGGATATTGAGGTCATGCGCGTAAGGCCAGTGTCTTCCATCCACCACCTGCCTGGAACATGCTCGCTCTGATTCCCAGCTGAACAAGGCTAGAGTATGCACCACCTACAGAAGACCACAGCTGTTTTAGGCAATAGGACCCCCAAAAAATCACAAGTGTTTTAGACGCAAGAAAAAAATTAGATAACAGTGTTAGACACACAGGGGAGAAAAGAAAATCACATCTGTTTTAGACGCCAGGAGAAGAATCAGAAGTGTTTCAGATTCCAGGGAAGAAATCAGAAGTGGATGCCAGGGGAGAAATCAGAAGTGTTTTACATGCTAGGGGAGAAATCAGAAGTGTTTTAGATGCTAGGGGAGAAATCAGAAGTGTTTTAGATGTTAGGGGAGAAATCGGAAGTGTTTAGATGCTAGAGGGGAATCAGAAGTGTTTTAGATGCCATGGGGGGAAATTACAAGTTTTAGATGCAAGGGGGGAAATATAAACTTATTTGACACTAGGAGAAAATCCACTGCAGTTTTACACACTAGAAGTAGGAGAAAAACCACAAGGCATTTTAAACACTAGGAGAAAATCACAACTCCTTTATACACTAAGGAGAAAACTTCCACTTTTTCAGGCACTAAGAGATAATACATATATTTGTTTCACACTAAGAAAAAACACAACTGTTTTAGGAACTAGGTGAAAATCACAGCTGTTTTAGACCCTAGGAGAATTAACTATAACTGTTTTTACTGTTAATCACTGGAAGAAAATCACAACTGTTTTACACACTGTGTGAAATTTAAAAATCACTACTGTTTTACACACTGGATGAAAATTGCAAATCTTTTAGACATTAGGAGAAAATCACAACCATTTCAGACACTAGGAAAAGATTATTTGTGTTAAACATGAAGAGAAAAGCACAACTGTTTTACATAGTGGGGAAACAAAATCACAACTGATTTAGACACCAGGAGAAAATCACAGTTGTTTCAAATGCAAGGAGAAAATTATGAGTTGAACACTATGACGAAACCACAACTGTTTTACACAGGGGGAGAAAATCACAAAATAATGCTTTATAAGTTTATACACGTTAAGAACATCACAGCTGTACTATACACTAACACTGCTCATCCTACACTCAGGATAGCTTTCAGATTGCTTCACCATTTGGGCAAGAAATGTGAAAAAATGAAAATAATAATTTAAAAAACTGAAAAAAGCACCCCCCTCCCCAAACAAAGGATGAAAAAAAGAGAGAAAAAAAGATCAGACACACCTTATTGACTCTGTCTGGCACACGACCAACCACAATGCTGTGGCCAAACGTCATGAGGTGTGAGGCGATCGCCTGCTGCAGAAAGTCCTGCTCCAAGTTACAGGACGGGCACAATGCTGTGTAGGACAACTGCACACATGAGCAATCAGAACACAACAGAATCAGAACACTCTACTGATGGTGGTACCATTTGGAGATGACCTGGGCCTTCTCCCACTGAGCATTATTATGCTGGAACAGTCTACCCAGCTCTCTCCAACATTCTTCTTCCATAGCAGCATTTAAATCTGCCCTGAAGACCCATCTTTTCTCCTCTAAACACTGAATAGCTTGCTATAGTATATGGCTCACATGTGTGCTTGTACACGCAAGTGTGTGTGTGTGTGTGTGTGTGAGAGAGAGAGAGGGAGAGAGAGAGAGAGAGGGAGAGAGAGAGGGGGAGAGAGAGAGTGAGAGAGTGAGAGTGTGTGTGCGTGTGCGGATGCATGTTTGTGTTAGTGTGCATGCCTGCTTGTGTGTGTGCATGTGTGTGTGCTGGAAGTGATGAGAAAGAACAAACTGGCACCGACTGACAGTCAACCTGTTGCATGGCTTGTTCTGTACAGTCGAACATTAGTAACAGGGAGCAACTTACATGGATGGTGTGGGGCATGGCTTGTTCTCTGCAGTCTAACAACTTACATGGATACTGTGGGGCATGGCTTGTTCTCTGCAGTCTAACAACTTACATGGATACTGTGGGACATGGCTTGTTCTCTGCAGTCTAACAACTTACATGGATAGTGTGGGACATGGCTTGTTCTACACAGTCTAAACTTACATGGATGGTGTGGGGCATGGCTTGTTCTACGCAGTCTAACAACTTACATGGATGGTGTGGGGCATGGCTTGTTCTACGCAGTCTAACAACTTACATGGATGGTGTGGGGCATGGCTTGTTCTATGCAGTCTAAACTTACATGGATGGTGTGGGACATGGCTTGTTCTACGCAGTCTAACAACTTACATGGATGCTGTGGGGCGTGGCTTGTTCTACGCAGTCAAACAACTTACATGGATGGTGTGGGGCATGGCTTGTTCTCTACAGTCTAACAACTTACATAGATGCTGTGGGGCGTGGCTTGTTCTACGCAGTCAAACAACTTACATGGATGCTGTGGGGCGTGGCTTGTTCTACGCAGTCAAACAACTTACATGGATGGTGTGGGGCATGGCTTGTTCTCTACAGTCTAACAACTTACATAGATGCTGTGGGGCGTGGCTTGTTCTACGCAGTCAAACAACTTACATGGATGGTGTGGGGCGTGGCTTGTTCTACGAAGTCAAACAACTTACATGGATGGTGTGGGGCATGGCTTGTTCTTTGCAGTCAAACAACTTACATGGATGGTGTGGGGCATCCCAGCTTCCTGTAAAGAGGACAACATCTGCAGGCAAGTGGACAGCCAGTCCGACACACATGCCATGTCTTTCTCAGCGAAGCTCTTCTGTAACAATACAAAGCAAAGATACAGACACACCCTCAACGCCTTTCTCAGCGAAGCTCTTCTGTAACAATACAAAGCAAAGATACAGACACACCCTCAACGTCTTTCTCAGCAAAGTTCTTCTGTAACAATACAAAGCAAAGATACAGACACACCCTCAACGTCTTTCTCAGCGAAGCTCTTCTGTAACAATACAAAGCAAAGATACAGACACACCCTCAACGTCTTTCTCAGCAAAGTTCTTCTGTAACAATACAAAGCAAAGATACAGACACACCCTCAACGTCTTTCTCAGCAAAGTTCTTCTGTAACAATACAAAGCAAAGATACAGACACACCCTCAACGTCTTTCTCAGCGAAGCTCTTCTGTAACAATACAAAGCAAAGATGCAGACACACCCTCGACGTCTTTCTCAGCGAAGCTCTTCTGTAACAATACAAAGCAAAGATGCAGACACACCCTCGACGTCTTTCTCAGCGAAGCTCTTCTGTAACAATACAAAGCAAAGATACAGACACACCCTCGACGTCTTTCTCAGCGAAGCTCTTCTGTAACAATACAAAGCAAAGATACAGACACACCCTCGACGTCTTTCTCAGCGAAGCTCTTCTGTAACAATACAAAGCAAAGATACAGACACACCCTCGACGTCTTTCTCAGCGAAGCTCTTCTGTAACAATACAAAGCAAAGATACAGACACACCCTCGACGTCTTTCTCAGCGAAGCTCTTCTGTAACAATACAAAGCAAAGATACAGACACACCCTCGACGTCTTTCTCAGCGAAGCTCTTCTGTAACAATACAAAGCAAAGATACAGACACACCCTCAACGTCTTTCTCAGCGAAGCTGTTCTGTAACAATACAAAGCAAAGATACAGACACACCCTCAACGTCTTTCTCAGTGAAGCCCTTCTGTAACAATACAAAGCAAAGATACAGACACACCCTCAACGTCTTTCTCAGCAAAGCCCTTCTGTAACAATACAAAGCAAAGATACAGACACACCCTCAACGTCTTTCTCAGCGAAGCTGTTCTGTAACAATACAAAGCAAAGATACAGACACACCCTCAACGTCTTTCTCAGCGAAGCTGTTCTGTAACAATACAAAGCAAAGATACAGACACACCCTCAACGTCTTTCTCAGTGAAGCTCTTCTGTAACAATACAAAGCAAAGATACAGACACACCCTCAACGTCTTTCTCAGCAAAGCCCTTCTGTAACAATACAAAGCAAAGATACAGACACACCCTCAACGTCTTTCTCAGCAAAGCCCTTTTGTAACAATACAAAGCAAAGATACAGACACACCCTCAACGTCTTTCTCAGCGAAGCTCTTCTGTAACAATACAAAGCAAAGATACAGACACACCCTCAACGTCTTTCTCAGCGAAGCTCTTCTGTAACAATACAAAGCAAAGATACAGACACACCCTCAACGTCTTTCTCAGCGAAGCTCTTCTGTAACAATACAAAGCAAAGATACAGACACACCCTCAACGTCTTTCTCAGCGAAGCTCTTCTGTAACAATACAAAGCAAAGATACAGACACACCCTCAACGTCTTTCTCAGTGAAGCTCTTCTGTAACAATACAAAGCAAAGATACAGACACACCCTCAACGTCTTTCTCAGTGAAGCCCTTCTGTAACAATACAAAGCAAAGATACAGACACACCCTCAACGTCTTTCTCAGTGAAGCCCTTCTGTAACAATACAAAGCAAAGATACAGACACACCCTCAACGTCTTTCTCAGTGAAGCCCTTCTGTAACAATACAAAGCAAAGATACAGACACACCCTCAACGTCTTTCTCAGTGAAGCTCTTCTGTAACAATACAAAGCAAAGATACAGACACACCCTCAACGTCTTTCTCAGTGAAGCTCTTCTGTAACAATACAAAGCAAAGATACAGACACACCCTCAACGTCTTTCTCAGCGAAGCTCTTCTGTAACAATACAAAGCAAAGATACAGACACACCCTCAACGTCTTTCTCAGCGAAGCTCTTCTGTAACAATACAAAGCAAAGATACAGACACACCCTCAACGTCTTTCTCAGCGAAGCTCTTCTGTAACAATACAAAGCAAAGATACAGACACACCCTCAACGTCTTTCTCAGCGAAGCTCTTCTGTAACAATACAAAGCAAAGATACAGACACACCCTCAACGTCTTTCTCAGCGAAGCTCTTCTGTAACAATACAAAGCAAAGATACAGACACACCCTCAACGTCTTTCTCAGTGAAGTTCTTCTGTAACAATACAAAGCAAAGATACAGACACACCCTCAACGTCTTTCTCAGCGAAGCTCTTCTGTAACAATACAAAGCAAAGATACAAAGCTATGCATACATACATATATGTACAAACCAAAACCCCTTAAAACAAATGACAACCATACAGCGTGAGCGGAAACCTGCCTGACAACTAGGCTGCTCCAACAGCCAACCGTTGATTATGATGATTTTGCTTCAGTCCTAAATATTCCCTTCTAGTTTATACAAGTTTGTTAAAAAACAATATATATATAATATGAAACCCTCATGCCAAGCATGCCTAGCGGAACATGGAAGAGGAAGTAGGTGGCGTCTGATCCCAGGGTTGACCCCACACAGCAACACCTGGTCAGGTGACTTACCTTTTCTGCAACCACCCTTTAGCCCACCCACAGCTGATCACAAAGTAAAAGGGTTTCAACTGTATTAACAAATTATGCAATTTATGGTGAGCCAGCCTGGCCAAGCGGTAAGGTGTCAGGCTGGTAACCAGAAGAACCTCGGTTCAATATTCCACTTCAGCTTGCTGCCCCTTTCCAAAGTTGTGATTTGCGGACGCTGTTTTGTGACTATGCACCCCCCCCCCCCCCCCCCCATTAATTAAACATTAGAATGGTTCTCTGCTACTGATCTGTATTTTGTGACTTTTCCCCTCACAATTAATGAAACATTAAAATGGTTCTCACTGCTACCCATCTGAATGTACAGTCATTCTGTGTGGTGACAAGGCAGCTTTAGGTGTACTTTTTCCCTCTTCCCCTACCTCCTGGGATCTCAGTTCCCGCCATTGCCTCTTTGGAGACAACTCAGCGTTAAACAAGTCTAACCAACCAAATAATACATTATGTACAAATACTGGTACAGTAACTATCACAACAGTAACTATCACAACTGTCTCCTCATGGGTACAGGTAATACCGTCATCCATCCTCTCCAGAAAATTCTAAACTTTGCTGCAAGACTTGTTGTCTTGGCACCCTGCCACCAGCACTCAACACCTCTCCTGGAAAAACTGCACTGGCTTCCCATTTCAGAATGTATTAAATATAATTTATAAAGTCGCTTGAATGTGTTTTAATGCTATGAATGGTTCTGGTCCTGCCTACCTTTCTGAACAGCTACATGTCTACACTCCGTCATGTACACTACACTCTTCTTCTGACACCCGCATGCTGAAAATCCAGCAATACAAACGCTTTTGTGCTTTCTCTTGCTTTGGACCCCATATCTGAAATTCACTCCCACAAGACCTTAGACACTGCTCAACCCTATCATCTTTTAAAGCCAAACTAAAACCTTCCTCTTCTCAAAGTATTTCCGCACCAACTGATGTCAATGCCCAGTTTCTGCTATAGTCATTGTGTGCGTGCGTGCATGCATGCGTGTGTGCGTTTCCAGGTCATACCGTATGTAAATTGTTTTGGTAGGACTGTGCTCTACGTGTGTATAGAATATTGTATTTAGGTTAATATGTATCGTGTGAGTGCTCAGGGTGCTGATGAGTGCATGGTAAATGGGCATTATTATTAACAGAATTTGTGAACACTTGAATTTCAAGCAGGACTATAATCCTTTCTGCCTGAAGGTGGTAGCCATGGCAACTGTACTTTCTAGATATTTTCCTTGCTTGTATTCAAGACACTACATAATGAGAGTGAACATTCAGACAATATTAACGATACAGGCTTAAAGTTTATAAAAAAAAGAAGAAGTTTAAATAAAGAAAAAGGCACTGTGTGAAGAATACACAGGTTATTTGGCACCAACCTTTTCCAGTAGCACACGGAACTTGGAGATGATCCTGTTGAGCCAAGACTGCACGATGCCGTTGACTTGAAGGAAGACAGACAGCTCCGAGTTTGGAATCACCAGCGCCAGAGCATGCAGCCCCAAGTCCATGCCTCTCTGCGCCGAGAACACAAAGGACGGAATCACGATGCCTTTGTCCGGAATGTCAAAGAACTTGAAGTCGATGCGGCTGGTATTCAGCTCGCGACAGATCTCCCCACTGAGCACCTGGGTTGTGATGAAGCGCAGAATGTTGAGGTGAGGCTGGGGTCGATCGCTGATGTACCACACATGCTCCAAGCGAGGACCCAGGATATTGTCCCAGTGACAAAACAGGACAGCGTCCGTAAAGCTGTGTGGAATATCAAGCAGCATCTTCTCTGCATACACGGAGCTGGGACTCATGGGAGTGGCGGCCACCTGGCCCGCCCTGGTTCTGGAAGGAAGTGACTTGGAGATCTCCATCACCCCTGAGCTTGACCCCCCAGAAGGAAGTTCAAGGTGGCGTCTGTTCCTCTCAGAGCTCATTATCGCTTTAGTAAATTGTTTTGCAAGAGAAACCCCACGCACATTATGCCTTTCAAAAATGCCAAGTATCTCAGGTGCGTTTTTTTCAAGCTCACCATGCACTGCACAAACTTGTGACGAAGCAACAAGAAGACCACAAAATTTAAATCAGCGCTGGCAAACTTGAGTGACACATACTTTAAAATTCAAAGGGGCAGATACTTCAAAATTGAAAGGTGTAAAAGTACTAGAACTCAAAACTGCTGCACAGTAAATGAACAGAAATGGAGAAGGAGAAAAAAAAAAAGACACACACACAAAACAACTTCAGCACCCCTGAACAACTGAAAGACTTCAGTCACCAAAGACCATCACAGTGTGAGTTCTTAAAAAACGAGGTCGCGCTTCTTCATATCATTTCATGAACCTGCCAGAGGGCACTCCCAGGCTTACAAGATCAGTTTGACCTCCATGTTCATGTGGATGGTCTGCACAAGGAAGTTGGCGACGATGAGGTCGACAAAAATGAAGCACATGGCCATGATGGCCATCGAAGTCAGGAGATCATCTTGCGACGATGACGTGTGGGTCAAAATGATCATGAAGAGGATGAAGGAGAGAACGACGACAGAGAAGAAGGCATAGTTGATGCAGAGGAATACTAGTGCCTCACGATTTACAACCTGGAACAGCAAACATAAAAAAAAGTTTCAAATTATGATTAATATTCATGACTGAATGCATGAAACAAATGCATAAGTCATTTTCCCCATACAAATATTTATTTTTAAAAAATTGCAAACAGACACAAAACTGTCACTGAACACTATCGGTACCACTCTACGATTCTGAAAATCTCAGAAGCCAATGACTAAAATGGGACAAACTGTCTTGTTTTTTGTTCTGTGTGCATGTGTGTTTGCATGTGCATGTGTGAGCTTGTGTGCGTGCATGTCCTGTGTTATGTTTGTGTGTGTGAGTGCTGTGTTATGTTGTGTGTGTGTGTGAGTTGCACACACACAAACACGTGTGCATCTGTACCTGCATGAGTGTGTGCATATGGACTTGGTGATCAAAGCAATGTTTTATCCTAGATCATCACAAGTGAACAGGTACAGACAGTTTTCATCCTCTACACAGGCAGGCAAAAATTGGGAAGAGGCCAAACAGGGGCTCCCCATTCGGAGACCTTCAGTTCACTTTGAGCTTTTTAAAAGCTTTTAAACACTCGCTTTACGCAGATGTGTGGACAAAGCTGGTTTCCAGCTGCCAAAGTCGGACCTACCTGCGATCCCCAGTCACCCCTCATTGAGCTGGCTGGTGAGCTGCGGAAAACAGCTAGTGTGTGGACGTGCTCTGTCACCAGTGTCTTGCTCATCAGCCTTGTTCTCACTACAACACACACCACATGTTACGCAAGTTACACAATTACCGTGATTTGTTTAATGATTTTTTTTTAACATTATATATATAATATCTATCAATCTATCTAGAGATACATCTTTTAAACACATGATGGGGTGAGGTGACCGCTGCTGAAAAAAAATCAAACTTAGCTGTGTACTGGTTTATGAAATATTTAATTAAAACAATCATGCTAACCACATAAACGTACAGACACATCAATTTATGGATGGTAATTTCAAAGACCGGTCAGCCACACATACTCAACAGTATGATTGCAGCATCTGTCCTAGACAGTTTTCAAACCAGATCCAAACACATAAAAAGTTCAAAAGAATGCTTCTTTATTATGACACGGACATACAATCTGTAAATTTTCAGGGAAATTCCCTTTGCCAAGCCACAAAACAACATTTAAACAACAGTGATACGGTTAAAAATGATGAAAAATGAGAAAGAAACTTATCTTTTGTGGGGAACACTACCAGTAGTTCTTGTTTCAATAGAACACTAGCACTCATTCTTGTTTCAACCAAAAAAAAGATGTTTCCCTCTCATTGTTCATCGTTTTTAACCATTTAACTGTTGTTTAAGTGTCATTTCGTGGCTTGACAAAGGGGATTTCCCTGAAAAGTCGCAGATCGTGTGTCCATGTTATAATAAATAAGCGTTCTTTTGCACCTTTTAATTTTATGTGTTTGGATCTTGTTTTAGTAATTAGAATTCTAGCAGTCATTCTTGTTTCAGATGTGTATTTTTCAAATCAGTCTGCCATCATAAGCAGATGGCACTGGCTCAAAGAAACCGGTCACACAGTCAAGGCAATTAGTCAAGAGTCAGCCCTAACACTGTATGCAATACACAAGCTGATAAACCTGCAATTTAGATCTTGGGCATAGACCTCTGAATTTTCATCAACATTTTGTTCCTTTGCCACTGCTATTGCACGAGTAAGGAGGTCTGTCATCATCATAACAAAATAATGTCAAGTCAAGAATCATTTTGTAGCTTGTCTGTTGCTGTTGTTGTTTTTTTGTTTGTTTTTTAGATCAGCAATTTTCCTTTTTATCTGCATCAAATTTAAAGCAGCCAGGGTTTGCTTCATCAAAATGTTCCATTCGAGAAAGGCGTAGCAAGGCTGCTGGTGTGCAAGATGAAGGTATACAGCCACAGGAAAAAACATATTATGACTACTTTCAGTTTTATGTAGCCTGTATAACACTGGATGCTGACAAATATCACTGACCAAATTATGTTTTTTGGGAGGGGTAGTAGGTGGGGGTGCGGGTGGGGGGGGGGGGGGGGGCTGGCATGATGGCTGCTACTGGAAAATGGCAGTGCACACCTATCTTCACAGTTCACTGAGCACCCACCAGCTTTGGCGCTTTGACTTACCTCCAGGGAATAATAAGAATGAACACAAGCTAGTCTGCTGCCATTGCCCTGATATAACCATACCGGTTGACTGGGCGTAAAACACCAACTTACTTACTTACTCTGCTGCCAACAAAAACTATTTAAAAAAAAAAAAAGGTGCTTCACAATTGTTATCTGAGAAGTTATAACCTAAAAGTGGTTGTTGATACAATGACAGGTACATTCATGTGATTTCTTTGACTCTGAAACTAATGTGAAGGAACAAAACACAGCAAAACTCATGAAAACTACAGACTGCGCTACACCTTAGACCTAAACTACAGGCTTAACACTAACACTGTGTAACAGTCATGTTAGTTACACTAGTGAAACACCCTCTTTTCTTCCTTGTCTCTCACACACACAATATAAACTGATGACTATGTGAAGTCTCTCAGTAGTATAGTTCAGGAGCTGTCTGAGAGTTGAGGTGGCTGTCCTGAGCTGTCTGTCCTAATGAGCCTTCTGGTTTCCGTGGATGTAAAGCTATATTGAACCATGCTTCGGCATTGGTCACAACTTGTCCCTAATATGTCAACTGACATCTGAGAACATTAAGCATCACTTCATCATCATCATCAGTCTCTCAGTATCACACTGACACTGTGATTGTTAATGTTAGTCAGAAAGCCACATACCACAATGTTAGATTTAGACTAGTAAGAGCACAAGCTGCCAAATGCCACCACTACTGTGTAACATGTATGACCCCCCCCCCCCCACACACACACACACACATCCATACCACAAATCCAATGATAACTATTGCAGAAATAACAGCTGTTGAATGCAGAGATAATTAATCATTAGTCATGCACTTGCCATGGGCTTTGTGATGTCAACCTGGCTGTTGGCCAGTCAATACTAGTTGCTGGTGGAGGTCTGCATAAGTGCAAATGTTGCATGGGGGGTCTCAGAGAGAGAGAGAGAGAGAGAGAGAGAGAGAGAGAGAGAGAGAGAGAGAGAGAGAGAGAGAGAGAGAGAGAATTTGCAAGTACTGGTTCAATCAAAAACCTAACAACTACTGTAGTTGTTACAATGTTAGGTTTTTGACTGAACCTAAACTATAATCCTTCTAAAATAAAGTTTTCAAGGTTGAGTTTTCTATCTCTCTCTCTCTCTCCCTCTCTCTCTCAGATCTCCCATGCAACATTTGCACAAGTTTAAGCAAATGAGTGAGTGAAACTTTATACATCAGAGAGAGAGAACTTGAATTCGATAACTTTATTTTACAAGATTGGAGAGAGAGAGAGAGAGAGAGAGAGAGAGAGAGAGAGAGAGAGAGAGAGAGAGAGAGAGAGAGAGAGAGAGAGAGCTTGAACTCAAAAACTTTATTTTACAAGGATTGTAGTTTAGGTTTAGTCAAAAACCTAACAGTCAGAGAGAGAGAGAGAGAGATATATAATATATATTATATGCTGTTTGTTTAGTTGGCTCTTGATGAAGAAGGTGCCAATAAATAATGCCAGACTCTGGTGGCACATGCCATGGTTTGAACTTTGATTCCTTTAAAGTTTAATTTAAATAAAATCAAGTTAATGGTTCTGTAACCAGACCTGCTGCCCATTCCTCATTTTAGGTTCAGGCAGAGGCTGGAGACTGCCAAGGAGAGACACTCACAATGGAATACACAACTGTCGCTAGTCTTCCTCATGTAGTGTGCCTTTCAATGTCAAGTTCCTCGCGTTGTGTTCAAAATCACTACAAATGACCGACCTTGACATCCAGAAAAAACCTGTGTTAGTGTTTGGTTGCTTGTCTGCTCCTCAGAGGTAGGTGTGCCGTTTCACTATGCACATATATATGCCACTTAAAACAGACACTAGACAAAAAGATAAGGGGAGACAGAAGTTGTACACATGTACCAACATGACGAAAACACTGAGGCACACTCACAGACGCGTGCACTGACCACACTCCATCTCAGTACATACTCTCACTCCCATTATAGTGACAAACCAAATAAAGAAATGCATACAATTCTATTTACACTACCGCATGTTACACATACAGTAAACACAAGAACAAACGAAACTGACACATGACTATGCCTAACCTAAGCACTAAACCATAGCTAACTTAGCTACCAGCATAGGCTCAGTACCAATTACCTACAAAAGTAAGTTTCACCCATGCACAGGCATGGTCCGACTGGAGAGAAGGGGTGAGGGGGACTCTGGGCCCGTAACTCGAACTAGCTTGCACAGCTCTCCCGCTACAGTCATTTGGACGCATGTACTACTTCAGTACTTGCAAAACGTTGCACTTAATATTGCAGTTAACCAACACCAAACAACTTTAGCTAGTTACTTTAGCCAGTCAGGTGCAACCGGTGAAATTCTGCACTATTTTAAAAATGTATACAACGTTGAGATGGTCTTTAGTTTTTCTTTTCTAGGCCGGGGGTGGGGATGGGAGTGGGAGTTGGAGGAAAGGGGGTCCAGTTGCACGGATCAGTTTCACAGTGTTATTGTTAACCACAGTGCACATCTGGATTAAAATGAAAAGAGGGGAGCTCTAAAAAGTAAAATGTCTTTTAATCACGAAGTCAGTTGTCGTAAAGCCTTCGTGACGTAATATTTAGAGCAGTACTGTTAAATTTTATTGAATAATTTACAATTCTGTTCAAATGAATGCACTCTACTAGACCCGATAAAACAATGTTTAAGTGATATGCACGTTTAAAGATTACCTCAATCCTTGAAAGATCATACGAATGCCTTCTCATCAACTCCGCTGTGTTGTTCTGCCGGAACCGTGATTGTTGTGTTCGACACCCACAAGAGGAAATAACTCTTTAGATCAATGAAACACAAATAGTCCACAACAGAGGGGGTGTTCAAAGTGGAAGCGAAAATAAAAAAAATAAAAAAGTAAGAATAAAGACAACGTTTAGACCATTCCCCTTTGTTCGTACAAAATATTTTTTTAGGTCAAGAAAATTCATTAAAAGAAAATAAAATCAAACTACGGGGAGATCATACATTATATGTAATGCTGCTTACAAATACAAGACAGTCCCTCATGTTGTGCAACTTGGCACACGCATGGTTTTCACCGTGTAGGAGCATCTAGCACTGTAGCAGTTACCTCAGTTTATGTTCAAAATGACGACGACAGCACCTATAGAATCCATCAGCGAGATTGGCAAGGTCTTACAGGACAAAAGCAAGCCGTTGAAAGACCGTTTTCGTGCTTTGTTTACGCTTAAAAACCTTGGTGGAAGTGAGGCCATAGACTTGATAGCCTCTTGCTTTGATGATGGATCGGCCCTGTTGAAACACGAGTTGGCGTATTGTCTGGGCCAGATGCAAGACAAGTATGCAATTCCCACTCTTGTCACTGTCTTGGAAGACAAAACACAGGAAGCCATGGTTCGTCACGAAGCGGGTAAGTGCCGTTCAACAAAGTGGCCCAGCGGGTTGCAGTGGTGGGCATTCCACGTGTGTGCATGTGTGGCTCTTTTTTTAAATTGTGTGTGTGTGTGTGTGTGTGTGTGTGTGTGTGTGTGTGTGTGTGTGTGTGTGTGAGAGAGAGAGAGAGAGAGAGAGAGAACGAAAGAACGATTTTTTTTATTAACGAGGGTAAAGGAATAAGTACAATACTTTTTTTCATCCAGCCCTCGGGGAAAACAAAATCAACAAAAACAATCGAAAACAAAATAATTATCAACTCAAAAACTCATATTAACTATTGAGAGACAGACAGACAGACAGTAAAATGAAAAGCATGTATGTATGCATAATATATATTTTCTAACACATAATTATTCACAAATATTAAAAATATAAATGTTCAAATCATGTTTAAAAAAGAAAAGAAAAAAAAAAAAGTGCACATATCCTTAATCAATGTTTGTTGTGATTTTTTCCATTAAGTACTGTTTAAATGTTTTTTTAAATGCTTTGTGATCTGATAATTTTTTTATTGATAATGGTAAATTGTTCCATAGTTTTTACCCGGAATACATCAAGCTGCATTTAAATAAATCTAATCTAGGACGGGGTACTACAAGTTTGTGTGAATGTCTGTTCTGACTTGAAACAAAGTTTAATTTGAGATTTGATGGTGCATAACCAAATACTATTTTATGCATAATAATGCCTTTATTAAATTCTAATTTTAGTTTTAGCGGAAGGACATCTAAAAGTTTATAGTCGTGAGCTGTCAAAGATGTGGATTTTAGAAGGGTTAATTTAAGGGCTTGCTTGTGAATACTAACAAGAGGTTTTAATGTGTTTGCACTAGCAGAGTCCCAGAGTGTTGAAACATAGTCAATGATTGGTTGGATATGTGCATGAAAAAATAGTTTTCGAGCATGAGCATTTAGAAAATGTTTAATTTTTGCAAGTTGATAATGATATACATCATATAGCTTTTGAGAAACACGTTTGGTAAGTTCATTTACATGATTTGTCCAAGACAAATTATTATCAATAGTTACTCCTAAAACCTTATGTGTTGCTACTTCGACAATTTTCTCATTTCCAATATAAAGTGGCATGCGAGAAGATATGTTCTGGCGTTTTTGTCTTGTTGTTATGGTCATGTATTTGGTTTTGTACGAGTTTAGCGACATATGATTTAGTTCAGTCCATTGAAGAAGGTTATTTATACTTTCCTGTAAGCTAAGCAAAAGATTATTTAGGTTTGAGTGACTAGAGTGGATAGTGGTGTCATCAGCAAATAGTTCACATAAAGCTTTTATGAATAAGGGCAAGTTGTTTATATAGAGAGAAAAGAGAAGCGGGCCTAACACTGACCCTTGTGGAATACCGTATTTTACGGGAAGAAAATCGGATTTAATTGTGTTTATACAAACAAGCTGTTCTCGATTTGACAAAAATGAAGAAATTAAGTGCAGGGTGTCATTGGATAATCCATAAAGAGTTAATTTCCTCAAAAGTAGATCATGATCAATGACATCTCAAAAGAGAGAGAGAGAGACAGAGAGAGAGAGAGAGAGTCATACGTGTGTGCGCACGTATGTGTGAAATAGTTTTATTACTTAAATATTAGACACTTTGTTGGCAAAAGTTGACTGTCTTTGAACACTCAAGTCAAGAATTCTGTTTTACACAGTTTTAGTTTTAAGGTCATAAGCAGACTAATTTTGGACACAAATTACAATCAAAGGCATTCTAGTAATATCTACACTAAGAAAGTAAGATAGAGCAGGGCAATCCACAGTTTAAAAAACTAAATCAGTAAATGTGAGGATGGGCATAAAGTTTCCACCCCAACTGGATCAGTGGATGAGTGGCTAATTGATTAATTCAAACTGTAAAGTCTAAAAATAATACTCCCAAACTAGTAATTACTAATAGTAATATTTAATCAGATTAATGTAATAATCTAGATAATACTTTTTAATAGTCTAAAAGTGAAACCAAGTCTTTAATAACTTTTAGCCATTTGTACAATTGTAGGCAAGGAGCATAATAGTTAATACACGGTGTCTTTTTTTAAGGGGGGGGGGGGGAGACAGAAAAAATCAAAGTAAGATGAATATCATTAGATATAGCATCATGGCATCATAATTGTGATATATCTTCTTCCTAACATCACTTTGTGACCATGTTCCTGCAGTTGTCATGTTCCTGCAGTTGTCAGTGAAGAAGAAATTTATGTTCCTTGATCCAGTTGATTAAAAAAATACACTCAGTAAAGTCAGTTTGACTTTGAGGCAAGAAACTAAAATCTGTTGTCCAGTTCAACAATATGTTATAAGCTTTATTGTAAAAAAAATAGTTAATTTTTCATTTTTACCATTGTTTACTGTCTTAATTAGTTAATAATTTCCTTTTAAAGGGGATCAGAAGTAAAGAAGCATCACAGGGGATCATGATATTTATAAATACATAAGCAACAAAACCTTGACACACATTGCAATTTTTTTTTTTTAAATTTGTGGGGTGATTTCTGGTCCTGTATTAAAAACTGATGTTTGATCAGTTGATGACATGTCCATAATCAATGGCATGGGTACTGATATTTTGTGCCTAGCAGTAGCAGTCTGTGTTACTGTTACAGTGTTAGACTGTTAGTACTATCACAGTATTAGTTAATTTAGTATGGGCCAGTGACATGAACAAGGCCAGACTGTGTGGCAACAGTGTCATTACATCTTGGGCCAACCTTTTGCTGCTCTTCATTGGTAAGTGAACTAACGCTGCTGCACCCTGAAGAGCTCAGATTCAAAACAGGAAAAGTGTTTCTTGAGTATAATAATAAACTAATACTTATGTGAAGTTGGCAGATGGGAATATTCATTATTTGTGCTTTTTTTTCCTTCACATTTTCACTCAAATTAGTTACTTTGTCTTCACTATGCTATTGCTACCCCATGATTTTTTATTTTTTTTAATAACCTTTTGAAAATAAAAAAAAACAGTTTCAAATTGTTTTATTATTTTCAAAAGCTTATTTAAAAATTTGAATTTGACTGATAATAAGTATTGATATAAAAATAGATATTGATATCACTTCATTACACAGGTGAAGCCCTGGGTGCCATTGGATCTCCAGAAGTATTGGACATCCTAAAAACATATTCAGAGGATTCAGTTGTTGAGGTAAGTCTTTCT
Source organism: Alviniconcha strummeri (assembly GCA_963584105.1). Taxonomy (NCBI): domain Eukaryota; kingdom Metazoa; phylum Mollusca; class Gastropoda; family Provannidae; genus Alviniconcha; species Alviniconcha strummeri. The sequence continues at coordinate 3,672,030 of OY757545.1, read as the reverse complement.
CTCCATCTCTTTCAGTTTTTCTACAGCGTTGAATTGTGATGCTTAGTTCAATATTACTATCACTAGGATTCAATGCAATAATGCTTTAGTTAGAGAACCAACATGGCCACATCCTAAGGAGTTCAAATTTGAAGTGAAAAAGAGAAAGCAAAAAAAAAAAGAAGAAGAAAAGTATGCAGATTAAAATATTTGCACTTTTTCAGTTTCGAGACCGACTTGCTTTGTCAGTTCCTCGTTAAGTTTTGACATTCCTCTGTCTGCGGCAGGTGGCGGAGACATGTCAACTGGCAGTAGAGCGACTGGAGTGGCAGCAGAATCAACAACCTCAGGAGGAGAAAGGCCTGCTGCCAAACCCTTACAGCTCCGTGGATCCAGCCCCACCAGCGGCCACCGCCGATGTGGGCACACTGAGGACAAATCTTCTGGATGAATCGCTTCCCCTGTTCCAGCGCTATCGGGCCATGTTCACTCTGAGGAACATTGGATCCAGGGAGGCAGTGCTGGCTTTGGCTGAAGGTTGGTTCTGGGTTCTGACAGGTTGAGGGTTGCTGCTGAACTTACAATCATATGATAAATCAAGGTTAAGACTGATAGTGATATGTGTGGCAGGACTGAAGTGCACTAAATAACGCTTTAAAGCCTTTTCTTTGGTCCCATTGTGACTGTGCATGTGTATGCATACACGTGTATGTTGTAGGTATTACATCTTGAAATCATACAGTACGTTTAAAAGATGTGTAAATGCTTAGGGCATGTATGGGTTAGGTGCTCTAAGTACTCATTATTAAGGAAAAAGTTGTAAGAACAAAGTTTTGAATAAGTTTTGCAAACATGTCATAAAACAGCTGTTAGTGTTACACTGTAAAAGCTTGCCTTTGATTGCAAGTACAGGGTGTTGTTGAGCATGTTACGAATACATACACCATTATTTGTTGCAGGTCTGAAGTGTAAGAGTGCATTGTTCCGTCATGAAATCGCCTACGTGCTGGGCCAGATTCAGAGTGATGCCTCTGTGATGCAGCTCAGGAAAAACCTCATGGATGCAAAGGAAAACCCAATGGTGCGACACGAGTGTGCTGAGGCCCTGGGCTCCATTGCAACAGACGAAGCCGTCATGGTGCTTCAGGACTATCTCAGAGACTCAGAGAGGGTGGTGCGAGAAAGCTGTATAGTAGCACTGGATATGAGTGAATACGAGAACAGCTGCCAGTTTCAGTATGCTGATACTCTGCAGAAGATCACAGAAAAAGAGACGGCAGATGTGACTGGATGACTGCTGTTGCATGCATGTGATTTTCATGGACAGAGACAGCAGATGTAATTGGATGACATGTGAATGTGATTTTATCTTCATTTATGGGGGCATCTGCAGATCATAGTCATTGCAACCAAAAGCTAACCAATATAGTTAAATGATCACACCTGCTGCAATGGAGGTTGTGTACCTGCATACTTTTTCTTGGACATCAACCTGAGACTGACAGAAAAGATGAAGCACACTCTTCTGAGTGGCTCAGGTTAATAAATGCCTTTCTAATGACCCAAATCCCTCTATGACTATACATGTGTGAGGCTCAAACTCAAAGCGCTTGCCATGAAACATTACACAATGTAATTTAATAATGCATTACATATCTCTATCCTTCCCTCATCCACACATGCGCATGTGTATACACTCACTTCCCTCTCCACCCCCACTGTATATTAAATGCTTGAAAATTGGTTCAGTTTCAAAAGCAGTAAGGTTTATAAACTTGAACAATAAAGAATGAGTAAGCACGACGGCAGGTTGTTTGTGTACGCATGGATATATCATATTGTATGCACGTGTTCATATGTGTGTGTAATTTGAGTGTTGACAAAATCCCTTCCATTTTAAATGCACAATGCCACATACATACCACACATATATTTCAAATCACTTGCATTGGTGTAAACTGTAATCTGTTGCACAACACCTGGGGCTGTGCACTTGTACACACATATATATATATATACACACACACACACTCATTTATTCATAATTTATAATGTTACATGTAACAGATTTCTAAGTTCACATAATTTTCATTGCTATTTGAGGACATTTTATGGAGAGAAAAAAAGAGTAACATCTGTAACTGAAAAGTAGTAACTGATAATGTATTAAAAATAACCCCATATTAGAAACTTGTATAATTTTATAATACATGACATAATGTGTCTATTCTGAACACTTTCGTGCAGAATGGGGAGAAAGTGTGAAACAAAAAAGGCAAATGGATGGATGACAATTGACAGAGCATTTTTTTAATTTTATTTTTACCTATTATTATGTCATCCCTGCTCCTCCTTGATCAATTGAGGTAAAAATGGGCTTGAATCTCCAATGCATTATAATATATAAAAATACATACAGGTATGCATTGTATGTAACTTATGAAGTGATTTATCCTGAGAATAAAGTGGAAGGTTTACTTGAAACGTAACTTTCCAGAACTTGACAACACCCAAGAGTGAAGCCTTTTGTATCATGAATTCCGCATACCCCATCCCTTTTGTTACCCCAACCACCATTCCTGCACCCCTTTCGCTGCTTCTTTGCAAATCATAATTTAAATAAAAGGCAGGAAATCGTGAACTAAATGTCTAGACTTTTCCTTCAGTTGATTCTGTTTCTGTGTTTGATGTAGCTCAGATCATTTCTTCTCAGCAACGGTTCCACAGGGTCTGTCACTGCAGGGTCGTCATAGACTGTAGATATCAGCACCTCGCCCTCCTCTGCCCTCCTTTTCCGTCGGGCCGACTGGCCATACCTCACAAGTTTCTCGCCTCGATAGCCCAGCCCTTTCCTGTCTCTTGGGTGTTTCCAGTCACTGTCCAAAGCATCTGCCATTCCCTTGATAGTGGACCCCAGTCCTGCACCTTCTGACCAGCCTTGTTTCTCGAGAATTTTCCTCCCAAAGCCTTTGGTATGGCGCTCAAACTTTCCTATACCCGCAGAGAACCTATCAGTTTTGTCAATGCCACGCCGTCGCCTCTGCTCCTGTCGAATGGTCACAAAATCACGGATATCTGGGTCACCGGCACCATCCTCATAGTATGCACTCATGTCGACATTCAGATCGTCGGTTGTTTGCTCGTCGAAGTCTCCTTCCTTTTCATGCCAGTACTGTGCATCTGTGTAGAAGACGAGGCCGCTTCCTCCTTTTTCCCACACAACCTCCATCTCTTCTTCAAACAGCCTGTCCTTGTTCCGCCCCTGGTTGGTCACGTCATCGTACATTGCCTCATGTCGCTCCCACTCCTCACACGTGTCATTGTCATCTCCCGACTCTGAACCTGCTCTTTCAAACTCAATCATTTTCTCTTCGATCCTCTCCGCCATCAGCATCCGCCTCTCTCGCTTTGCCAGTTTTTTCAGCCTCCGCTTTTCTTTGTAATCTGGCGTGGGACTTCTGCCCTTTTCAGCAGTTGTAGGTTTGGGTGTTTGCGTATCATAGTTGTTGACAGCTGGCTGATTGTTAGAATCGGAGTGTTTGGCAGCTGTCACCTCATTTTCACTTTCAGCAGGAGTTTCCCCTGCCACAGGAACACCATCATCATCATCATCATCAGCCACAGGAACACCACCATCATCATCATTGTCAATGTCATACAGTGCTGCCTTTTCAGTTTGATAATCAAATGGAACATTCCCATACTTTCCTTTATTTTTGGACTTTGGAAAGTTCAGCTCTAACTTTTTGATGATGGAGGGAGGGAGCCGGCATTCCTGTATTAACTTCATAAAGTACATTGTTGGCGTTCCCACATTGCCGTTTGGCATCACTGTCGGTGGCCTTAACTCGGGGAGCTTAATGAGATCCTCTTCCCTGAATTCTTCCCTGTCTGGAGGGATCTGGCGCTTGTCTCCTCTTGTCTGGTACTGAATGCTTGCTGTTCCGGAAATGGTGCTCCCTTGAGTGGTGCAGTTTCCACTCTCTGATGGGGGTGATTGTGATGTTTTCAACCTGCAACCACACAGTATAAATTAAACAACAACTGAAGAAAATATTATATAAACTGCAGCCACACTGAGACAACTCAAGTGGAAAATGACAATAACTACAAGCAATTCAAATCACAAAAAGCTATTTAAACAGCAATGCACACTTGTACATTATGCATACACACACACACACACACAAACACACAGAGCACATCAGACTACATACATAATTTCAGAACCTGTTGGGGGGGGGGGGGGGGGGGGGGGGGGGTTAGAGAATCTGCCAGCTGTAGTACGTTTTAAACAGTTGTAGGTTTTAAACTGGTCTACCTGGTTTCTGACACCTAAGAAACCAGGCAGACTAGTACCATGTCCTAAGAAGAATACACAAAGCAACAGAAAACAACAGCAGATGTGTTAATATCCTGCACTGTTGCACCAACCAGTACAAAAACTATTTTCTGTTCAAACAGCAGTGGATACTGCATTGGAACCATCTTAATGAACAACACTGGAACAACTTATATAATAATACAATAGTGTGCGCATTTATAAGCACAGACAGAATGATTTTCAAATTGGAACTATTTTGACGTAACCTGTTTGGGCATAAATTCACTCTGTATTATACCTGTTTAAGTACAGCGTTTGAAGAACTGTTTAGGGATTGGCTAAAAAATGTCAACATTTGTAGTGGCCTAGCTGGGTACCTAAAAACCAGCTCTTGCCTAATCTAGCTAACGCCGTAATGGTGAACACTTTGACAGTTTCAGTTTCCCTCACCTCCCAACCAACAAATGAACTGATTGTGAATCTTTGAAATAATGAATAATCATCAGGTTGTTGATGGGTGGTCATCATTTATGTGTCATTTTCATGAAAGATCAAACCCACCTTGAAATGAGACACTTGGTCGACATTGATTCGCCGTTGCTGCTGCGCCAATGTCGCTGGTGGTATGTTCTAACCAGCTCATTGAACTTGATCTCCGTAACTCTGATGATACAACAACATGTCCTTGAATCACCAGTTTCACTGGATTTGCTGCTTGGTGTCTCTGGACGACTGACGTGTGAACTGTTTGTTGACAACGTTTTGACGGACTGTTGTTCTGGGCGATGTCGGAAATGAAAACAATCAAAACCACTCGTTTCCACAAACTGTGAGAAAAAGTGTCTCAAATTTGCTGAACGGTAAAACGATGGGATGTTGTTTACTGCAGCGTAAACCTTTCCCGAAGAACTGGCTGCTTCTATGTCCATACTGGTACAGTATTTCCTGACCCCGAAACGCGTCTCAAAATCACAGAGACGGACGTTCTTCTACGTAAGGTTGTGGAAGGGACGTAACTAAGAAATAGAGTATGAGAGTGAACGCCCCTGCCATTTTTGCGGTGGGGCTGTCAACAAACTGGGGCAGCTCCAGCAACTGTTTAGCTGTCAGTTTTGTTTAAACGATAGCGGTGTTTTTTTAACGCTGGTTTTGCTTTTGACCCACAGTAACTTGACATAGCAGAGAGGCGTTGCTGTGCTGGTTTCACCCAGACGTAGCTGTACTGTGAGCGGGGGTGTTATAAAGTGGAGTTTGACACGGTGCATGAGGAACTTGCGGCAGCTGCTGAACATGGCATTTTAGCAGCCTTGTTTCTAATTTCCCACAACTTCATGTGATCATTGCGCGAGTTGCCTTGCCCAACACTGATGCTGAACAGAAAAATGTGAACATGGCATTTTAGCAGCCTTGTTTCTAATTTCCCACAACTTCATGTGATCATTGCGCGAGTTGCCTTGCCCAACACTGATGCTGAACAGAAAAACTGGAACCTGTTGCTGCAGCGAAACGGTTTCGTCAAGAACATGGCAGGCCATCGTGGTGGGGGTATACCTAGAAGCCCCCGTTTGTGGTCAGCGTCCCTGATCAACATGACTGATAAGGGTGAGCAGTCGCAGCTGTTGGAGGCTGTCTTGAACAATGACTATGACAGCGCTGTTCGTTTGGTGACGGTGGAGGGAGTCCGGCCAAAGTGCGACAATCGTGGAAACACGCTTGTTTGTGTGGCTGCCGGGGAGGGAAGGGAGAGAATTCTCAGCTTGCTTCTGGACCATGAAGGCGACCCTGATGAGCCAGACCTGACAGACTACATGTGGCTCCGTCGCCCGATCCACCTGGCTGCTTCCCACGGTCATGAGGTGTGCTTGAGGATCTTGCTGGACAAGGGTGTGGATGTGAACTGTCGTGACAGTGACCACCGGACCCCACTGCACTGGGCTGCTACTTACGGGCAGAATGAGGTGGCTGAGGTCCTCATTGCCAGAGGTGCCTCTGTTAACATGGCGCAGATTGACGGCTTTACGCCCCTACATGCGGCCACTTGCCTCGGCCACACCGATGTTTGCAGGACGCTTATTAGGCACGGTGCCGATGTCAACAGAGCAGATCGTGACAACTGGACTGCGCTGCACACGGCAGCCTGTTATGGCTACAAAGATGTGGTGAGCACTGTTCTGGATGCAGGGGCCTTGCTCCACCAGCGGACCAACGATTTAGAAACTGCATTTCACGTGGCGTGCAGCAGTGGGCACTTGGCCATCGCTGAATTGCTGTATGAGCATGGCTCTCTCATCAATGTAGTCAACATCAATGGCTACACTCCATTTCACCTTGCTGTCTACTATAACAAGTTTGACATTGCTCGCTTCCTCATCACCATCAACGCTGACATCAGCACGTACAGCAACGCCGGCCAAAGTCCGTTTTACCTTGCGGCGTTGCGTGGAGAGGAGAGAATGTTGCGCCTTATGATAGAGGCTGGATGCAAAGTGACCAGTCAGGAGTCTGCGCCAGTGGCCTCGGGTTCACATGACCTGATGGAACAGTTGCGGTATCTTGCAACCAACCCACGTTCACTCAAAGACCTCTGCTGTTTCAAGATTCGGAGTGTGCTGAGCCACACCTTGCTTGACGACGTCCTTGTGCTACCCATCCCAGACTCATTGAAAGATATCATTGCCCTCAAACATATTTGAACTGTGCATGTCACTGTATCATAGTGTATGGTTTTGATGGGGACCTGAAACAAATACACAAGAAGCTGGCCTATAGAATATGTGCAAATAATGACACATACTTCCATTGGTAACCTTCTTTTGGTTGCTCTGCCTATGCATGTGGACACAAGTACTTTTTTCCTTTGAATTAACTAAGAGTAAGAGATCCTTGTGGCACAGTCATGTTTGTTCACTCTTTACCGATGAAGAGCAGAAAGTGCTTGGCTTTCGACGTGTATGGTGATTTTGCCAAACATTTTGGCCTTGTTCATGAGACGCATACTACTAGTAATATGGGTGCTGTGTCAAAACTGGCAGCCCTTTTGATTGTGTTTTTCTAAGTGTGTACCTGTTTATTCCAAATACCTGTTGATTGTAAATAGGGCTGGTGATGCCTCTTTGCCTCGAGTCCCCTTTACTTGGGTCTTGCAACAGGCTGTTTTCCCTTTTAGTTTTAGGTCTCGTTGCGAAATGTGATGAGGACCAGCTTTTCTGGAACCTTTTCCTTCATACGTCTGTATTAAAATATATATCCCTGACCAAGACTGCGCACCAACCCCGAAACAGTTTAAGACCACTCTTGCCTGTTTCTTTTTGAGGATGGTCTGTGAAGCAGGGGATCCACCATATATATTGTATATAAATACTTTTGACTATAATAGAGTTGGGTGGCAGATTGTGGTTTAGTTTTGAGAAAATGCATAAAATATGAACATGTGTGGGAGGGATGTGTGCGAGTGAGAATTTTCTTTTGGTTTGGTTTTGAGAAAATGTATAATATATATAAACATTTGGAGGAGGGTTGTGTGCAAGTGAGAATTTTGTAGATGTTATTACAAAGTGTGTGTATGTGTGTGTGTGTACACATGTGAGTTTATTGTGAAAAATATACACAATATCAGTGGCATCAAAGATCTCTAGTCACCATATGGGGGGAGGGGGGGGGGGGGTGCAGCAGCTGAATAAACTTTTGTAATCTGTAATAATATGTATATATATATATTATTATTTTTTAGGTGTACTACTTTATTTTGTCCATTGGCATTGTTGCATAATCAAAACTCCGGTGTTTATTATTTTTTTGCATGTGTATTTGTTGTTAAGTTTTTGAGTTATGCAGGGTAAATTGATATTAATACACTAAGCACACTAACATAATATTAATATAGAGTATAGTGTGCTAGGTATTCCAATCAGCACACAATCTAGTTCTAGACAATAGATCTGATGGAGGTCAAAAGCAACTGCTCTGATGTTTTAGTTTTTTTGCTCTGGGAGATTTGTTTCAAGAAAGGTTATATTTCATATTTCCTTGTGCCATATCTCATTTTGTTTCCATTCTTCTTGCTGATATGATATTTCTTCTCTGAGTTAATGATCATGCACGATATATATATATATATGACTTTGCACTGAGGTACTGTGGACACAGAAATTAACCTCTTCACTGCCACTAGTGCCAGATGTACACCTCAGTGCTGGTTCAGCCTGAAGATATCCTACATATTATACAAGGTAATCAATAAAACAATTTTAGCATGTCTGGAGTTGTCATACTGTCCTTTTAGCCCAGAGTAAAAAAGAAAAAGAAATTAAAGTGTGATATATCGTGTGTCAGACCCTGGTCCACCAGGAACAAAAAATTGTGGGGTGCGGACCAGCAGTGAAGAGAACCCTAGTCTGTTTACAGGTTTCCTCTTGTCACTTTCTTTTTTGTCAGCTACACAGTCCCTGTCTTGTGAGTCTGTAAAGACCCATATCTTTGCAGTGTTTGGCTTACGTATGAAAGCATGGGTCATTATAGACCCACTGACTTTGCACAGTCTCTGTCATGGGTCTGTAGGAACCCATACATAATAATATATTTTATAAATATATATGACTTTTATAAATATGACAGCGAGCCATATATTATATAGCCTGCCATTGACAAAAATGTCATGGGTCCTCACAGCTTCATTATGGAGGGACTGTGTACTTGAAATCAAACAGTATTTTATCTGCTCGCGTCCATTGGTGTATTTGAGATTGACATTCAGTTTCATGAAACAAAATTTTGATAATTAAGAAGCTTCTGGCCTTTGAATGAGTCTTTGGGTTTTGGTGGAACCTTGGCATGCTGGAGGTCATAATACAGATTTGCATGCTTAGCTCACTAACAAGGATGAATTGACCTCTTGCTTTTAGCCAGATAGCTCCGTCCACTTAGACCAGCAAACAACAAAATGCATGTTCCTTCTTCTTCCATAGTGTGACCGCCTTACATCATATTGAAGATTCTGAGACTGTTAGGGATTGCACAGCAGAAAAAAAAGAAAAAGAAAAAAACAACAGAAAAAACAACAACCTTACAAACAAACAAACATAGAGTTTTGAGTGTCCCAGTGGCGTTTCGTGCCTCCAGCTAGGCCAGTCTGGGGTTGGGGAGAGAATCTGCGCCAGGTTGGGGTTTGCCTCCAGTGACTCTCTACAGCATCCATGCTGTAGAGAGTCACTGGAGGCAAACCCCAACCAGCACAGCCGTAGCCATCATCAACATTACTTCACAGTGGGGTGGGCTGACGTTGAGGGTAGCGATTTGGGGAGACATGAACAGACTCAAGGGTGGGCGCAGCAGCCACATCCTCAGTGACATCATTCCAATCCTTGATTGTGTTTGGGGAGAAAATGGAGATTTTCCTGTAGTCTGTATGGCAGGGGGCACTAGGTATGTGAGCAAGTGGGAATGGTGGGCAGGACTGGATGTTTCAACTTATCTTTCAGACCACACAGACTTGAGACACTTCATCGCTGTTTTTGAGACAGTACCTGCAAGTGCTTTGTTTACATTGCCATGGTATTGGGACACCCTGTGTGCTATCATTGGCGGCTCCCACCACAAGTATAATTTTTGTTGTGACAAATTTTTGTTGTTGTGATTTTGGCATGACAAAACACCTCTTTTGTCTTGATAAAAGTATGCTTGCCATGACAAAACATTTGCTGTGAGAAAATATTTCTGTCATGACAAAAGAGATATTTGTCGCAACAAACATGTGTTTGTCACGACAAGCATACTTTTGTTCCGACAAAGGACGTATTTTGTCGTGACAAAAGTAAGCTTGTCACAACAAAACATTTGTCACAACAACAAAAATGTTTGTCACGACAAGCTTACTTCTGTCGCGACAAAACCCATCTTGTGTTTGTCGTGACAAAAATGATGCTTCTGGCAGTTCCAATGACAGTAGGTTTGTCTCTGGAGGTGCAATTATGCACAGCAGGTGGCATAATGTCAGTTCTGTTTTTTTAATATCTGCCTCCATGGTGTGTTCAACTGATTTGCATGATTTTTTTTTTCTTTCAATTCTGCATGATTTTTTTCTTCTCTCCCTCAATCCTTCTTAAACAGAGTGTGATGTTTGTCGTGAATAATGAATCAGACTTTTACACATGATTTGATGAACTGTGTTTTATTCTACCTTGACACAACCATTACGCTACAGCTGACCTCTCAGCTACTGCAGTTTGAGATATCTCCTTTCTGGTCTGTCTGCTTCCTTTGTCTATAGTCTTCCTCACATTCAGAACTGTGCTGCTCACCACATTCTGAAAAAAACTAAACTTGGTATGGTGATGTAGCATCACAAGCTGGAAAAATATTGGTTTGCTATTTTCAAGGTCAAGCAAAGTGAACCCCATGATGTGCATTTTCATAGGAACAGCACCGACATTCGTTCAATGTAAAAGCGAAGACGAAAATAAAATATTAAACAAAAACAAAAAAAGACCAAAGAAAAGAGTAACATGCTAAAGTTGTACAGTAATAATGGCATGCAATCCATAAGCTGAGGGCTCTCATGATGAAAAAAAGAAGAAGACTGTTTATAGTATTATACAATATCTACAGAACTGCAGACCCTTTTTTGATCAAAATTAGTTTGATGGTACATCATAAACCAGAACATTTTGTGAAAAGATTGGCCGCCTGTGTTCACTGTCAAGGTCGTAGCAGAGATTCAACATTTCATTGAACATTTGTCCTATATTTTCTGCACCACTGATGTTTTTGCAATCACACTAGATGTGTTGGCAGGGTGTGTGTGTGTGTGTATGAAAGACAGAGGAATTAAAAAACAACACGGATTAAAGTATACGACAATCTTTTCTTCCAGCAAAAAGCCACGTTTTTTTGTTATTTTACAGCTAAAGCAACAGTTATCTTACGACACCCACAAATCAATGAACAGATGCAAGCTGAATACAAGAAAGAAGAGAAAGAAAAATAAATGGATGGAGAGAGGAGGAGGAGGAGTAGATGAATACAGTTTATACATGCTCATACAAAGGCACCTGCAGATAGCGAAACCTATGATGCATGTTTTCATTTTCACATGAACAGCACAGACATTTGTTCAAAAAATGACTGTTTATAGTATTATACGATACCTACAGAACTGCAGACCCTTTTTCGATCAAAATTAGTTTGATGGTACATCATATGCCAGAACATTTTGTGAAAAGATTGGCTGCCTGTGTTTACTATCAAGGTCATAGCAGAGAGTCAACATTTCATTGAACATTTGTCAGTCCTATATTTTCTGCACCACTGATGTTTTTGCAATCACACTAGATGTGTTGGCAGAGAGAGAGAGGGAGGGAGGGAGGTCAAAGACAGAGGAATTAAAAACAACACAGATTAAATTATACCACAATCTTTTTTTCCAGCAAAAAGCCATGTTTTTTGTTGTAGTTTTTACAGCTCCAGCAACAGTTATCCTATGACATCCACAAATCAATAAACACTATGAATAGATGCAACCTGAATACAAGAGAGAAGAAAAAAAGGTATGGAGAGAGGAGGAGTAGTAGTAGATGAATACAATTTATGCATGCTCATACAAAGGCACCTGCAGATAGCGAAACCTATGATGCACGTTTTCATTTTCACATGAACAGCACGGACATTCATTCAGTGTAAAAACAAAGACAAAAATAAAACATTTTTAAAAAGGCCAAAGAAAAGAGCAACATGCTAAAGTTGTACAATAATAGTGGCATGCAGTTCATAAGCGGAGCAACAGAAACTTCCGTAAGTCCATAAGCTGAGCAACAGAAACTTTCGTAAGTCCATAAGCTGAGCAACAGAAACTTCCGTAAGTCCATAAGCTGAGCAACAGAAACTTCTGTAAGTCCGTAAGCTGAGCAACAGAAACTTCCGTAAGTCCATAAGCTGAGCAACAGAAACTTCTGTAAGTTCATAAGCTGAGCAACAGAAACTTCCGTAAGTCTGTAAGCTGAGCAACAGAAACTTCCGTAAGTCCATAAGCTGAGCAACAGAAACTTCCGTAAGTCCGTAAGCTGAGCAAAGGAAACTTCTCTGGTCCAGCAATAGAGCAACATAAACTTCATCCATCCATAAACTGAGCACCAGAAACTTCTTTAGTCTATAAACTGAGCAACATAAACAATATCAGTTCTTTAACTGAGAAATAGAAACTTCAGTGGTCCATAAACTGACCGATGAAAACATGCCAATATCAGTCCATAAAAACTGAACAACAAAAACTTCACCATGTGTCTACATCTACCACGCTCCTGTGAAGGACCAAAAATGACACAGAGCCATCAGCAGATGGCTGGTTTAACCCCCCCCCCCCCAACCCCCCCCCAAAAAAGCATTCTCAAAGTATGTTTTGCCCAACATGCTGGCATTATTCCTACACACGAAAGATGTCCAAACAAAAACATGAGCTAAGGATTTTGTTTTCAAAAGCTTGACTGACTTGATTTTCAATTAGAATCCTACTTGCACCAGCAACGACTTGATCGTGATGTGAAGCAAGAAACATCACCAAATTTCACAGCTGGCCTCAGCCTCTTTGGTCTTGGCGTTACGCAATGTTCATGCCTGATATCCAAGATGCAAGGCCGTGCTTACAACATCAACAAGACAAGATGCTTGTTGGCGTTGTGTACAGCCAGTCCTGGTGATTATTACTTGCAAAACTCCAGCAACTGAACATATAAATTCAAGGGAATAAAATATTTTTTAAACAAAAACTGAATCTTTTTTATCTGTTGGACGAAACACTTTTCAGGTTCAGCTCCTTCAGTTGAAACTTAAAGATTTCACAAAGTCATGACCGTGTGTGTCTGGAAAGTCTAAGCCATACACTGCTTTGCAACTAGATTTTGTTTGTTTGTTTGTTTTGTTTTGTGATTAAATTTGCATGGTGTGACCTGTCTTCGGATATTTCATCCGTGGGTCGAAAGCACACCAAAAGCATATTTTAGAGTTTAGAACATGTTCTGTTACTATGGGTGGGGCTTTTAAGTAAATGCAGGGGTGACAGAGTTCAACTGAAAGGTCAAACAAAGATGACAGTCTCTTTGATTTGAATGTCTTTCTTCCTTTGTTTGCCTTTATTGCACAATTCTGAACTCAAAATGCCAGCAGTAAGGAGAAACCATTTATCCTTTTTCTTAAGGATTTATCCTGACTCCACAATCACACAGGACATTGTTTCACACATGGGGATGAGGTAATATGGCTGAAAGGACCTGGCAAGTGCCAAGTGGATGGCAAACACAGTCCATAAGAAATGGTTTGTCTACATGAAAAATATTCACCTAAAATTGGGCCACAGGTTTTCTTTGAAATGAAAGCGATCAAATTATTCAGGAGTCAGGGTTCTAACTGACGTCTTCCGGTACTTCCAGCCCATCTAAGGCAGTTGCCCTCTGCGTAACTTGTATGAGAAAACACATTTTCTTATCCCTGTTGCCAGTGTTGGTACCTGATGTCACCCTCACCTTTACATCAGTGCACGTAATATCACAAGGCACTATGGGGGACCTCGTTGCGGGAAGTTTTGAAAGCAGTGGAGCAGAGCTCTCCCATGCTGAACCATAGCATTTTAAAATAAACACACTCAAGTAAAAAAAAAAAGTAAAAAAAACTGGCCTCTGAATATCGGACCACTTTTAATTTTGAATAAAAAATCAAATCCACAATTTTAGCCACATATTTCTCACGCAGACACACCATTTCCGACTGACTAGTTAGTTGTGGAATGTTGCCAAAACTGCTGGGATTCCCACATTATAATGAAGAAGACGACTTACACCAGGTGGCTTTGTACATGCTGCATGCACTGCAAATCCAAAGACTGGCCACCCCAGGTTGTCACAGGAAGGGGTTGCAAAGCTTTGAGTGGTTTGCCTTGAAGCCTCACCATTGAGCAAAGCAAGTTGAGTGCCACAGACATAGGACCGAGCAACTATTGTAGCTGCTGTACTAGTGTGCTGTGATCCCGGTTAACCAGTGTGTTCAAATTCCAATGCCTCGAGCAAAACAAAACCCATTACAAAATAGTGCACTCTGACTGAGCAATAGCCCTATCTTACTATTTTTAGAATTTGAATTTTGGGTCATACAATTGTGGCAGTCAGTTTTAACAGTTCAGTGGGCGTCTTTTGAAAGGAAAATAATAAATGGAAAAAGAAAACCCAGTGACTGCTACAACACTATGTTTTTGTGCAACACACTACTTTTTGTGCCACTTAGTTTCTTAACAAATGGATCTTATCCCCTCTGTGTCATCACCAAACATTACACTTCCTGAACACATGTGCTTGCGTACTGACAAAACCTTACTCAATGACAGTTTCAGAAACCTCAACAGACAATTTGTTCAAGTATGAAACATTGTTTTTTGGGAAAAAATCATTGAAAAAAATCAAAAATTCTTCACACCTTGCTTTAAATGTGTACTGACAACAACAAATTAACAAACGAGAACTGTGCTTATGACACTATTCTCCACACCTTGGGGAAAAAAAGAATATTTTAACTATTAAATCTTGTGCTACAAATGGAGTGAGACTCATGGTGCTGCTACATTCAGCTTGCATAGCAAGGTGGTACTGCCGTTGCAGAGAAACATTATCTTCGCAATTATACCAAAATTGCATGCTGCCAATATAAATCACAAAGATCAGGACACAAAATGCTACACATACCTGTGGGACCTGCCAGCACTGCTCTTGTGGCTGCTGCAGCCATTACCCAGACAAAGCAAACCAAATTTCCCACAAAAGATAAAAATGTACGCTTTCTTTAAAAATCGACAATGAATCAAAAATGGATTAAAAACGAAAAGACAAAAATGACCTCTTACTCACTCTGACAGCAAGTGCTATGCAGATATGAAGAACGAATCAGAATTCTGAGTAAATGTGAACATGTCATAATATGTAAAATCACAATATTAATAATGGCATCAGAGAATCAAGTACGCACCAGTAAAGTACCACTAAAAATCACCATACACAGCTGATACATGTATCTATATGATTGACTGGTTGAATCAATCATAAACCATTGACAACCTTCCAAGTTAAAAAAAGAGAGAAAAAAGACAGGCACTCTACTGCATTTATGTATTTGTACTTCACAGATCACATATAATGCCACATCTAGTCATAATGAGTGTACTGAACCGGTTCTCTGATTGTCGATAGAAACTTGTGCACTTTTGGCCAGATCTCATTGGAGTAACTCCCAGTGAACTCTTCTACCATCCCTTTGTTCCTGCAACACACATGTATGCCAGAATCATTAAAAAAAAACATTAATAATAATAATAATAAAACAATAGGGAATTTATATATATCTTTCTATACATATAGCGCTTTCAGTGACTCATAGACATGTACTTTACAACTTAACTGTTTAAAAAATGGAACACGTAAACATATCCAGAGAGAAAACAATGTATGGCATAATAATACATTAATATAATAATAAACAGGACCTATAAAAAATATACCTATTCAAGCAAAGCATAATGAAACACACACAAACATAAACACACACACAGGATCACACGCAAACACAACGTGTTCATACGACTGCACATATTCATATACATGTATGTTTTCTTCTTTCATTTTCATTCCAAGTTTTCTCTGCAGCAGGCTATAGGCACAAGACACAAGACATTTAAAGCGTTTTATTTGTCTATGTCTCAGATACAGAAATGTGTATTTCAACTGCATGCTATATAACAATATAAACAAACACATTATGTAAGTCAACAAAGTGGACCAACAAACAAATGGCCACACACAAAATAAAACACTAAACACTTCTACTAGCACCCAATCAACCACCAACGACATGCACCCCCACACCCACACATTGACCACCCCAGGTAAGAATACAGATTTGCATGCCAGGGACTCTTGCTTTTTCATTTTTGCTGTGCAAGTGCATTCAACTTCATTTTCTCCTGATCCTCTTCCAACATAAATGATGTGTGAGATGAAAAGGATCAGACATTTACTTGTGATCTGATGACTTGCATTTCATTCCGCCATCTGCCATGACCTTAGGACTGCATGCACATGTGCATGTGTGTGTGTGTGTCTGGTTGTGAGTCTTGTTGTCAATATATATTTAAAAGAATTTGTAAGCACTTAGGGCCAGTGTGGGTTCAGAGTGCTAAGTAGCCATTATTGTTACTGAGGTAATGCGGGTCAGTTGGAATCATTTACACACCGGCAGTGCCATCCTGTATTTTCTTTATTATACTTCTACAATTTCCAGACCCAGGAAGAGTTAATATACTTCTACAGTTTGCAGACCCAGGAAGAGTTAATCACAGCAGCACTCACATGTAGAACTGGTAGACGGGGTGAGTTAGACGACGATAATGTTCCAGTCGCTGGCGAACCGTCTCCTCTTTGTCGTCATCTCTTTGTATCAAGGGCTCTCCAGTCACATCATCAATGCCCTTGAAGGTGTACACGAAACAAGCATGTTGAAGATTCACATTTGCTTTGGTTACACTTGTGAGTGTTAGTACTGTCACTGCGTTGTGCTACAACTGTTTTGTGTGTGCAAAGATCAGCTGGATTTACGAAAAGATTCACACTAACTTTGCAGATACAGATTGCAGAGTGGAGTGTGGGGAATAAAGTTATGTAACTCTAGTTCCTTAGCTTTGCTTCTCTCCCTTGAAATGATCCAGGGATTTCAGTTACTACAGATTTAAGATACTGGCATTTTCAAGGCAGAACCCAGCTCAGTTTGCCAGATTTCTGTATCTGAGGCCTGCCCATCTGCACCCAAGGCAATTCTGAACAAGATACTAAAACCACTTGATAATTTTAGGATTTGACTGAAACTTACCGACTCTTTGGGTGGGTTGAACTCGGTGTGATAGATGCGTCCACTCTTGGGATGAGTCCAGCGTCCTTTTATTCTGTCGATGATAACATCGAATGGGACGCGCAGGTTCAAAACAATGTCCACAGGTTCCTCACGTTCCAATGATTTCGCTTGCTCCACTGTTCTGGGAAAGCCTGGAAAACAAAAAAGTTTCAAGTTCCTGGGTTTGGTTGGTGCTCAGTGTGTTTGCCCCCAAGAAAGGCACAAAGAGGTATAAACTGGTGCAAATATTTTTTTCTGTTCTGTTGTTGTTGTAAAGGTATACTATCTAAGTTCACTTTTTTAAGTCTTTGTCTTTTTGTTTCCTCCCGTGGGAGGGTACAATGGTGGGGTATTGTGGATAAATAAGTCCCCCCTGAACCCCCCACCCCACCCCGGGCTCCTGTTAATGAAAAATGTGCATCCCTTAAGCATTAGAACTGAAAAGGACACACTGAACTTCATCTAGAGGGTCCCACAGGACACTAAAAAAATAAAATAATAAAAGCCAGGTTGTGCTTTTTTAGAAGTCCAGGCATGTTCATAACTGACTTTAATGTGGTCATGTGAACTATTTGTACCACATAACCAACAGCTACCCTGCACTTACCTTGTTGCTAACAAGTACACATTCTCCCAAACTTCATAAGGACTATACACATCAGTGCTCAGAGTCAGACACAAAGACATCACCACACAACAAACAACATGATGACGTGGGGCAGCATGGGACATTGCCAATTAGGGACAGGCAATTCTCCTTTCATGGTGTTTTACCTCCGCAGAAGCAATATGGCTTGTTAGGAACAGGAACAATCAACTAAGAAGGTAAACATGGTGCTTACTGTCCACACAATCAACCAGCTGTGTCAGTGCTTTGTATACCGTTAAATTAATACCCTACATTGTGAGATGTTTTGGTCTTGAGCTTCTCAAAGGTTTAATACTAAATATAACAAAAGCATCATGCGAAGAAATTGATGATAAAATAGATATCTGTGTACAGATTGCCACTGTGAAGGATTCTAACAGGACAATAATTTGTTGTGAATTTTTAGCTGTTAAATAAAAAGATTTTAAAAAAAATAATAAAAAATCAGTGGAGTTTCTACACTAAATTTTGTACAAATGGCACCAAAGTAACCAAGGGAGGCAACTTAAACTTTAAACTCAAAACCTAAGTTCAGAACTTAGGTTTTGAGTGATGTTAAGACAGTACACACCTTTGATTACAGAATCAGCCTTAGCTGTTTGTATCACCCCTGTTCTCCATTTGCAATTTGAAAAGATGAAAGCTTTTCCACTTCATTCTCTGTTTGGTTTTGATCTGTTCCAAAGAAACACAGTGTTCCTCTAACTTGCTTCAGACTAATAAGTAATATTTTGTAATGGTCTTGTGTTTGAAACTAATGAAAGTGCCACATGTTTTGCTTTCTTACTATGCTACTTAAAAACCATTTTGATACTGACAGACGGATGCTATAAAAAAGTATAAGACACATCTACAGAGTTGGCAGGGCTGCCAACCACCAGCGTAATACTGACATGGAGAGTATTAACAGCCTAACGAGAATAGGCTTTTGAATTTAAATAAAACTATTACTGCTATAATATTCATAAGCCAACATACCTTAAAGTGTACAACTAAAAGCGACACTGTCTGACAGAACTGAACCCAGAACTGATACAGATTTGTAGAAAGGACAAAGGGCATCATATGCAAAGCAGAATGTTTCAGAACAGTTGTTTCATATTAGACTTGACAGACCCTTTAAAATTGCCCAGGGACCCTCTAGAAGTTGTAGCAGGGAGTCCCAGGGAGCCCCTTAAAATACTCCCTAATGGGAGCCCTGTCCTCTTCACATCCCCCCAACCCCCTCCCCTCCCTCCAGGTCACATCCAACCCAAACTTCCTGTAACAGTGTCAGACATGACCAAAGTGCTAAAACAGAACTCTGTAACAGTGTCAGACATGACCAAAATGCCAAAACAGAACTCTTCTAAACTTACCATCAAGAAGCCAGCTGTCTTGCTCATATTTTTTCAGTTCATCCACAACGATTGTGGTGATGATATCATCAGGGACCAGCTTACCCTCATCCATAAATCCTTTAGCTATCAAACCCACCTCTGCAACAAAAAAGCAATGATAAAAAATTAAAACAAAATAATGCATTTAATTTTAACCCCTTCACTGCCCCAAACGATGCGTTTTTCTGATTAAAAAAATGCACACATACAGGCCTGCTATTGGGAAATGTGCCAGTCATAATATAGCAAACCAGCTTTCATTAACTGTGCATCTTGATGCAAATCCTTCCTTCATGCTAATGGTGAGAAAGAGTGAAAAAGCCACAGGATTTTAAATTTAACATTTTCCTGCCAGGCAGTGAAGGGGTTAAATTAACTTAAAATGCCTCTCTGATTTTTTGTTGACTGAAAGTTTATGGATTCATGTTGATCTCCTCTAGTTCTACCTTTTGGACAAAGCTTATAATTAGATGGCTAGTTGTGTAGTTCTTTTGGTAATATGTGGAGAAAAGCCCTTCTGTTATTGTATTAAAGTACATCGCCATCGGGTTACCAATCCCCTTTTTTAAATCTACATTCAACTTTAGTCAGACTGTTGGTGAAATTGTCTTTGTAAGTTTTGAAGTTGAAAAGATGAGAATGTTTTTAGTTCAGTCAATAGTTCATTGGTACTGGGTCTTAGTGCAGTCGTGGGGTGCAGTAGTCTCCTTTCCCATGTGAAACCACTGACCAAAGTATGGTTCCAATTAGCACCGGTCAGTTGGCAGAGCTGTAGACAACAAGCCTCCCTGTTCATGGCATGGGCATGGAAGAGCTGCCTTCCCTTTTCTGTTACAAATTCTTCTTTTATTCCAAATTCTGGGCCACCGATGCCGTATTTTTGAAGGTATAAAAGACCCTCCATTTTAATCCCCACACCACTCGCCCTCACAGAAATTTAAGGACCGTGTGCCCTCTTTTTCAGTCACTTTGCCAAGTCTACAGGTCAGTCTCCAAGTTAGTCAACCTCTAAGTCTCCAAGTTTTTCATTCATGCAACTCGAGTTTTGATTTAGATCCAACTTAATCCACATTCAACGGGTTGGTTTGTCTGTCTTTTACCTTCCTAGTTTTTGGACTGTTTTATTGTTGTTTGATTGTTGTCGTTTTTGTTTGTTTGTTTGATCTTGCTGTAACTGTAAGATCTGGCGTTGCTGATGTCTCATTATTTTTCACATTCGCTTTAATGATTAAGTACAGGGGCCAGCTTTATGGTAGCCACAGGTTGTTTCAAATATATGGGTTATATGGGTTATAACACTTTCAGTTTTTCATTTCATGATTGATAATGTTGAATCTTAAACTGTGTTTCGTTACAGATGTTCTGACTGAGAGGTCAGGTTCGTTATCCGAGCCTGGCTCCATTTTTTCCATGCTGATCTAAACCTCCTAATGGAGTTCCTTTATTTTACTAGTCAGAGAAGGCCTGTTCTGCGTATCCACGATTAACAGGTTTGACTTTTCTATTTAATATTATGTGAAAAGGCCAGCTCCGCGACAGTCCACAATTAGCTTTGGTTTGACTTTTCCATAAGTAAATCTCTTGTCTATTCCATCTTCCACAATCCACAGACTTGGAAGATACCTTAAAGTTTTCTTCCATAAATTAGTGTAAGACCCTATTGAGAAATTATAAAGTGAGGCAATGTTTTTGATGATACACTGGTTGTGAACTGTCTTTTCACAAGTTTGTAGCTCAGACTTTTGTAACCCACACGGACAATTTTGTGTTGACTTAATTGTTGTTTATGTTAAATTCTCAGGAAATGAGACAACCAGATAAAGTTTACCTAGCTATGTTGGCTTTTCAAACCTTTGTGCCTTCTATTTCTAACCCCTTCTTTTGTCTGCTTATGACATGCTTGTGACTTATATTTTTCATTTAATAATATTTGGAACTTTCATTCTCCACTTGTATTCATGTTGAAAGAGAGGTGGGAGCTGAGCAAGAAAAAAATAAGATGATTTTGTGAATGAGTGAGTGTGTGTGCTGGTTCACTTCCTGATAGTCATGAGATGCCACGTGCAAGTAATTAATACAGACATGTTTATAACCTAACCTGCTAGCGTTCTCAGTTGCAGTGGCCACAGAATTGCTTAACAACATTTGACTTCATTATATTTATAGACAATACCTGCTAATATATATAGTAATACCATACTCATACTGTTAGTGTTACTATTTCACATAAGTTGCATTATTTATAATATATACCATTTATATGAGTTGAGTTTATAATTATTATATACTCATCACAAGTCACAGTCACACCCCTTTCATCCACAATGGATGGATAGTCTACAAGGACATTACTGGGAGCTTCTGTAGTATTGCATAAAAATATGGAAGGAGAGAGAACTATTGCTAATGATCTGATGCAATAATCAAATCAATGCGGAGAAAATGAAAAAAAGAAAGAAAAAAAGAAGCACCAAAGATAAATAGCATATTTTTATACCATTAACACCAACAACAAAAATAATACATAAAAATGCATATCTTCAACTGGGTCTTATCCGGTATTCTTACTGACGGAGTCTTACTACTTGTAACCAAAGGCAAAGATTGTCAAGCGCCTGTGGTGATCGAACTGTGTAGACAAATGAAACAATCTGTCCTCTGAAGAAAGTACTTTCACTACGTGCCAAAAAAGTAGGTGTACAAAATGACATTGTGCCCTTGCCTGTCATGTCATAAATTTGTGCCCGAAGCAGGTCTCCACTGGAGAGGTGTACCATTCCAAAATCTTTGGAAATACGATACGCAATGGTACCCTTTCCTGAACCAGGCGGTCCCATTACAATCGCTCGTAGAAGTTTGGCGACTATCATTGTGTTTTGCGGGTTACAGTAGCACAACAACCAACTTTCAAGTTTAAGAACTCTGCATTCAAGGATGTGACACACTTCTGCTGTCTACTCAACAGTTACTGGTGGCCTTCGCTTTACTGATAAGAGAAAGCTCGGAGATTTTCTGTGTGCACTGGCTCGCGGAGACTTTTAGCAACAGAGAAAGAGCACTCCAAACTTCGTCACTCCTAGGTAAGACGAAAAGTAGTATATATGTGGGAATAAAGCACTGGTGTACGAACGTGCATCTACTATATGAATACCCTACTGTAGTATATATTTTCCGAATACCAACTAGTCTACAAATAAGATTTTTCTTGTCCACTTTATGCTTTTTAATTTCCGAGCAAGCTAGGGGTAAATGTTTGGGTTTCCAAGAATAGTGGTTTGTCGTAAATATTCTTTAAAAGGGATTCATAGTAGCATCGAATCACATAAAATGACAAAAGGTCATCACTTGTTTTAGTTATTAACCATCTTCTAAGTTTTGACTACGAATGTCATAATTAGCAAAATCCAAAAACCACGTCAATATATTACGACAACTACAAAGTGGGCACTGTATTCCCTCATGGTCGGAAATAGTGGGAAGTCTGACTGCGTTGAACGTAAGTTTTGGGTTTCGAAACTGTTGATAACAGGCGGCGGACAACTGCAGTGAAACTTAAAAGAGAAACTAGTTGATGTGCATTAAAAACTGTTATGACAAGTATTTCTTTCAGGTCGGTTGTGTTTGTTTCAATGGCTACTCCAATAAATGCCATGGCTGTCGAGATTCGTAAGCATGCGTAACACGTCTCATTGTGACTGACAGTGGCCGGTTCGTGTTTACAAACAGCGAGCAAACAACCAAGACAACTTGAATCAGGTCGAACTTACGTAGAGCTGAAAGCGCACAAACCAGATTGTGTATTAAAATTTGAAAGACGGTTTAGTTTAGTAACCTTTATTCTTGTACTTGTTCTGCTGGCTCAGCTACCCAGAATCCAGCAGGTGACAACAACGAACAATGTCAATGACACTGACACTACTGTCAGTAGTGACAGCTAAATCAGTAAACCACATCTCTAAATGTTAATCGCCTGCATGGATTTAAAAACAAACTTGATGAGACAGAACACACACACACACACACACACACACACACACACACACACACACACACACAGTGACACACACACATACACACACACACACACAAGTTCAAGTTGTAAATTAAACTTTTATACCAATTTGTACTACTTTTACCCCTAGTTCTACTATTACCAGCATGAGATCCCACTCTGCATTCATAAATAATTAAGGAAATTGGTTACATTATTAATGTTATAATATCATTATTCAGTTTTATAAGTTAGTACAATAGTAGTCTAGATATCTACGCATGATAATCTGCATTCATCCATTTGTTGCAGGTGATACTTGTACAAATCTACAGTAGACTACAACTACAGAGATGAAGAAGCATGGCCAGTCTCTCTCCTCCCGGAACAGATCGGGCAAGAGTGACCGTGAAAATCCTGAAGGGGTCAGCATCTTGAAAAAAAGCAAAGTCAAATTCACAGCCAGCCCTAGTCCAGCCAGAAAATCTCCAGTCCCTAAAAGAACTCGCAAAAACATCACAATTGAACCGGAACCCCACTCCACTACAACTTGTACAGCTAGTGGTACAAATACAAGTCCAGCCCAATCACCAATGAAGCGGAAAGGACCTACAGGGGACAGCTCCAGTTTCCTGGAGCTGACGCCAGAGTCGCTGAGTCAGATCAGCTCCATCATGCCTCCGGATGACTCGACCATGATGTCAAAGCACCACTCGCCGTCCAAGAAACGGCGACAGGCCGACAGGACCATGGAGCTGGCTGTACAGCAAGCGAGAGGGGAGCCCGACGGTGCTGATGGCTCTTTCAGAAAGTCTCCCAAGTCTCCAAAGGGGAAGGCGTCGAGGAAGCTGATGGACATTCCTGAGGTGAGTCCTTCAAATTCTGGTGCTTTTGAAATTGCTAGTGCTAGTAGTAGTACAGTGTCAGTAGTACTAGTAGTACTGTTGTGCTACAGTGCTCGCAAACTATCCCTCCAGCTTGTTCTTGTTGACTTGGGGGGGTGGGGGGGTGGGAAGGGGGTGTGCTTGTGTGCATGCATGCTCATGTGTGCAGAGCTCCCCCACCCCCACCCCTCCACCCCCCAAACAGTTCACTCTGTAGGTTTTTACTGTGAGAATGTGTGACACATGTATGAAATTTACTCTTTAAATTCCATAGTAGTTTAGTACAGGGTGATGACACCCCATGGAAATCTGTCTGGTGGTTGATGACAACCACTGATATTTCACTGAGTGAGACAAACAGTCCAACACATTGTCCTGGAAATCTGTCTGGTGGTTGATGACAACCACTGATATTTCACTGAGTGAGACAAACAGTCCAACACATTGTCAAAACTGTGATCGAGTAGTGAGTTCATGCACCATATAATTATGATTATATGAATCAGTGATTAAAAAAATGTCTTCTCAATTAAAAATTAAAAAATTGTCTAATAAAATTAAAAAAGCGATGTAATCACCTTTATGTGAACAGACAAAAAATATTGATTGATTCATTGATTGTCTTCTTGATGTTCAGTGACTGTTGCCTTTCACTTTATGATCTGTCACATGAGCTGTAAAAAAGTGTAACTGTGTAAGTGCATGTATGTGATTGTGAGTTTATTGCAATGGTGTTTGAAAATTGAAGGCTTGGCTAATTGGTATTTGGTATGCCAAACTGAAGCAAAAACACTCTGAAGATTCAGCTGATGACAGTGGTTAACTTATACCAGCATGTGTGTTAATTTTTTTATTCTGTACAGCATGCCAAGCTGTATTTTTTAAAATTTTTGTGAGACTAACTTTACTGTTCCATGCCTGACAAATATTTCATTATCATTATTGTAGGTGGAGGAAAGCCCAATGAAGCTGAAAGTACACGACAAAGAGAACAGCACCATGGCAGCCCAGAAAGCCAAGTGCATGAAGGTAATAATTATAGTTATCGCTGTAAATTATGTGTGTCAGCTGTCAGTGTCATGTTTGTTCAGCGCTTTGAGGCGCGGGGTAGGTGATTTACAAATCTCCATTATTATTGTAATTATTATAGCTAAACTTAACAATAATGAATATTTGTCTGCACATGCCTTTTCTGCTGTGACTCTGAAAGTATGAATCTAACAAGCACTTGTAAGATGCTTACTCTCAAAATTTTAATTAGAATTTAGATGAAGACTGGTGATAAATATGTGATATGTTGTAATGAGCAGGGCCAGGGATGTAGCTCAGTTGGCTGAGTATTGAGTCCAGTGGGATGCTGACACGGATTGAAATGCCAGTGGCACAAGGGATGTTTTCCCCATAATCAACTTCTGTCCAGATTTGTTACAAATACAATCGTAGTAAGTAAACATGGTGCTTAACGTCCACAGAAACCGTACAGCTTATTAGGGGTGGGGGGAGGTGGTGGGAGAGGGAGATTATACACCTGTCGCTACAATGTCGCCCCCAGAATGACTTCTGCATTAAGATGGGCAGCGATGAAAGCCATTTTACTTTTTCAGTAGGAAGTGATGGACAAAGTCACAAGACAGTGTCCACAAACCACAACCTTTTTGAAGAGAAAGGAGAGCCAAAGCGGTATCGAACTGAGGTCCTTCCGCTTACCAGCTTAACGCCTTACCACTAGGCCAAACCGGCTCACGTTACAATCGTAACAGTGACTGTAATAATTCTATAGGCCCAGCGTGCAGCTGCATGCATCAGCATCTGCAGAAGTCCCTTGGATTAGACTGTTATTGTTAACCAAGGTCCCTGATGTGTGTGTTAGTCCATGTCAGACCTAGAGTTTGGTGGATTATGAACACTAAAATAAAATTATGAGCACTAAACAAACACACTGTGAAGCGTTATGATTCTCAGAGAGCAGAAAACGGCACTATGTAAATGCTATCAGGAAAAACATCTGTGTGCACAATAAAAGCCCCAAGCATCGGTGCTGATACTGTGATAGTCAAACGCCATTATTTAGAGTCATGTTAAATGTAGACACTAGAAAATCCAGCGCACACTAGGCCACGATAACCCTCAAACTCAAAGACAGATTCAGAAGAAGTAATAAATAAAAGTATCACTCCCTCTTTATCAACCTGAGTGCTTAGATACCATCTTGAACTGAACTATAAAGTATAATACACATGTGTTGATCCTTTTCAGGAAATGTCATGTTTGCTAGTGCTACAAATTCAAATACCAATGAAGCAGAAACCTGTAAAGTGTAACAAAGCACGAAGTTGTTGAAAAGCTCAAAACTACCTGTTGTGTAAATTTGCCGTGGCTGTAGCATCAACACGCAAGGGAGTTAACTGGCACTCAAAAGATGTCACAAACACAACAACAAAGGCCTTAGTCACCTACGGTAACTCTCACCTGGCATCATATATGAGTAAATGCAAGGTACATAAACTCCACCATAGGTACATCCTCTGAAATCATCTACTGTAATTCACTTGGAATGCGAGTAAATACAAGGTACATAAACTCCACCATAGGCATAGGTGCATCCTCTGAAATTGCCTACAGCAACTCACCTAGCATGCGAGTAAATACAAGGTACATAAACTCCACCATAGGTACATCCTCTGAAATCATCTACCGTAATTCACTTGGCATGCGAGTAAATACAAGGTACATAAACTCCACCATAGGTACATCCTCTGAAATTGCCTACAGCAACTCACCTAGCATGCGAGTAAATACAAGGTACATAAACTCCACCAGAGGTGCATCCTCCATTTACCCTGGGTGTATTTTGTTGGACAGGTACCTTTCAAACAGGCCGGCAAGAAGCTGAAGTCTTTCAAGACACTGAGCAGCAAGAACAAAGTGTCCACCAAAGTCAAGAAACAGTTTGACAAGACGCTGCCCAATGAAACAATGGGTGGGTAAAGTGTGTGTGTGTGTGTGTGCATGCATGTGTGTGCATGTGCAATACTAGTGTGTGTGTGTGTGTGTGTGTGTGTGTGTGTGTGTGTGTGTGTGTGTGTGTGTGTGTGTGTGCATGCAACAGTGACATAATCTTAAATATGATGGAGGTCACTTTACAGAAGATGTGTGTGTGTGTGTGTGTGTGTGTGTGTGTGTGTGTGTGTGTGTGTGTGTGTGTGTGTGTGTGCATGCAACAGTGACATAATCTTAAATATGATGGAGGTCACTTCATGGAAGATTGTGTGTGTGTGTGTGTGTGTGTGTGTGTGTGTGTGTGTGTGTGTGTGTGTGTGTGTGTGTGTGTGAAACTGACATAATCTTAAATATGGTGGAGGTCACTTCATGGAAGATGTGTGTGTGTGTGCAACAGTGACATAATCTTAAATATGGTGGAGGTTACTTCACGGAAGATGTGTGTGTGTGTGTGTGTGTGCAACAGTGACATAATCTTAAATATGGTGGAGGTCACTTCACGGAAGATGTGTGTGTGTGTGTGTGCAACAGTGACATAATCTTAAATATGGTGGAGGTCACTTCACGGAAGATGTGTGTGTGTGTGCAACAGTGACATAATCTTAAATATGGTGGAGGTCACTTCACGGAAGATGTGTGTGTGTGTGTGTGTGTGTGTGTGTGCATGCAACAGTGACATAATCTTAAATATGATGGAGGTCACTTTACAGAAGATGTGTGTGTGTGTGTGTGTGTGTGTGTGTGTGTGTGTGTGTGTGTGTGTGTGTGTGTGTGTGTGTGTGCATGCAACAGTGACATAATCTTAAATATGATGGAGGTTACTTCATGGAAGATTGTGTGTGTGTGTGTGTGTGTGTGTGTGTGTGTGTGTGTGTGTGTGTGTGTGTGTGTGTGTGTGTGTGTGTGAAACAGTGACATAATCTTAAATATGATGGAGGTCACTTCATGGAAGATGTGTGTGTGTGTGTGTGCATGCAACAGTGACATAATCTTAAATATGGTGGAGGTTACTTCACGGAAGATGTGTGTGTGTGCAACAGTGACATAATCTTAAATATGGTGGAGGTCACTTCACGGAAGATGTGTGTGTGTGCAACAGTGACATAATCTTAAATATGGTGGAGGTCACTTCACGGAAGATGTGTGTGTGTGTGCAACAGTGACATAATCTTAAATATGGTGGAGGTCACTTCACGGAAGATGTGTGTGTGTGTGTGTGTGTGTGTGTGTGTGTGTGTGTGTGTGTGTGTGTGTGTGTGTGTGTGCAACAGTGACATAATCTTAAATATGATGGAGGTCACTTCACAGAAGATTTGTGTGTGTGTGTATGTGTGATGAACATCAATGTTGATATGATTGTGATAAACAATGTCATGAATGTGATGTCTTTGGCTCAGTGACTGCCATTGTCTTTAACTTCTTATAATTTGGATGTTTTTTTCCCTTGTGTGATTCTCTGTAGTTAGCTATAATAATTAATAGTATAAATGTCATGTTGCCATAATGTGAGTATTTTCAAGTCATTGAAATGTAAGCATATTTACAGAACTTTTGAGATGAGATTTAAACATTATTGTACTTTTTTTTAAACTTTTTTTTCTCCCTCATAAATGGAACCAGTTTGTAGTTTTGGTCAGTTTATTTAAAAAACAACAACTGTCAATGCTAATGGAATCAAAGTGAGATGTAATTGTTTTGCATAATTTTGATGCTTATATTTTTAGGACTGTGCTTTTTAGGGTTTGTGCTAGATGTTGGTGAGTTGTGTAGTCTGTTTTGATAGTGTTCATTACTAATAGTATTAGCAGAAAACACTTTTTTTTTTTTAAGAAGTGAAAAACAATCAAACACAAGTGCTTAGAGAAGAAATACAACTTATATTTAAATTCAGATACAATAAATTTTTCTACGGTTTATATCTTTATTTTCTGTTTTTCTCTTGGTAGTTCCAAAGAAACCCAAGTTGACCTGGAAGGAGAAGAAGAAGGAGCGCAAGATGGTGCGCAACAACTATGAACTGATTCAGAAAGCCAAAGGAGTATGGGAAGACTTACGGAGGTGGGTGCTGTTTACTTATGCCTGAGTGTGCAGCATGATCTCCCTTGGCAAAGTGCTACTTGGTTGTATAGTAGATAGTACTATTACTAACAGGCAGTATTTGTGCTTTAATCATTTGGAGGACTTATGGAGGTAGGGACAATTTATTTATGTCCGAGTGTGCAGCATGATCTCCCTTTGCAAAGTGCCACTTGGTTGGATACTAAAGGGCATTACTTTTGCTTTAATCATTGGGAAATGGGAATGTAATGATAATAAATATGGATCATGGGGAATGTGTAGAGCGCATCCATCCATTCAAAACACTTTACAACTTGATTACAAGGGGTTGAATAAATAGGCAGAAAATGGGAACATGCAGCTGTAATGAGGGAGTTGTTTTTCTGTTTTCCCCTTACAGACAGAAGTTGTCCGACGAGAAGCGGAAGGAGCTGTGTCAGGACCTGTACAGCAAGGTGGAGGGAAAAGTCAAAGAGGTAAGTCAGAGTGGCATCAGGACTGAGTCCCGATAGCTACCTCACCTCACATGAGCACGTATGGGCTTTCCTGAGTGTGTAAATGGGAGTATTTTATGTGCTTCATCTGTAAACGAGTGCAGCAGGGCAGGAAGCAGAGTGAAGCCTACTGAGCAAAGTAAACCCACTTCCAACCCTTGTGCCAATCAGCCGCCACTCTACTGGCAACAAAAAGCTGTTATAAACCCGCTTCCAACCCTTGTTCCATTCAGCCGCCACTCTACCGGCAACAAAAAGCTGTTATAAACCCGCTTCCAACCCTTGTGCCATTCAGCTGCCACTCTACTGGCAACAGAAAGCTGTTATAAACCTGCTTCCAACCCTTGTTCCATTCAACTGCCACTCTACCAGCAACAAAAAGTTGTTACCTTTTCCTTTCTGAAAATCCCTTCAAGTTCAAGGAACTAAAAAGCTGATAACTTTTACCTTTCTGTGAAAACATCCAGGCAGCAAAGCTGTAATTTTCCCTTTTCTGATACTCCCTCCAGGCAGTGCAAAGCTGTCATTTTTCCCATTTTGAGAATTGCTTCAGGCAACAAAAAGCTGTCATTTTTCCCATTTTGAGAATTGCTTCAGGCAACAAAAAGCTGTCATTTTTCCCATTTTGAGAATTGCTTCAGGCAACAAAAAGCTGTCATTTTTCCCATTTTGAGAATTGCTTGAGGCGACAAAAAGCTGCCGTTTTCCTCTGTTACTGTGAGAAGCCCTCCTGTCACACGATCCTGCTGTGACAAAGGGTGTTATGCAGTCTTCTTCATCTCATGTCGCTGACTTGTCCATTCTTCCGTCACCATTTTCCCTTTTCATCATGTTGACAATTTCTGTGACAGTTTTAACGTGTGTGTGTAAACTGTAATCACAGTGACATGTTGTAGTTTAACCTGTATGTAAACTGTAATCACAGTGACATGTATTTTAACGTGCATGTGAGCTATAATCACAATGACATGTATTTTAACATGTACATAAACTGTAATCACAATGATATGTATTTTTTTTTATCATGTATGTAAACTATAATCACAATGACATGTATTTTAACATGCATGTAGACTTTTTTGTAATCACAATCAATTATGACATGTTGTATTTTAATGTGTGTATAAACTCTAATCACATTGTTCCCAATGAGCCAGTGACATGTATTTTAACCTGTGTAAACTGTAATCACATTGTTCACAATGACCTGTATTTTAACCTGTGTGTAAACGGTAATCACAATGACATGTATTTTATTTTTAATGTGCATGTAAACTGTAATCACATTGTCCACAATGACATTGTATTTTAAAGTTTTTAATTTTATAGTATTTTAACGTGTGTGTAAACTGACATGTCGTATTTTAACATGTGTGTGTAGACTGTAATCACAATGCCGTGTTGTATTTGCAGCTGGCGGTGGTGCATGACTCGGCGCGCATCATTCAGTGTCTGGTGCAGTACGGGGGGCCTGAGTACCGCACCGCCATACTGGAGGAAATCAAACGTGGGTACCGCTATCATGGTCCTGGTGTTGGCTCTTCACTGTCTTCTCCACTTCTAAGCTCGGACAGACTTGGGTGTTGTCCATGCTCATGGGAGCTCTTGGTAGGGTACCGCGTATATATGTCAGAATGAAGGTTAAGAAGCAGTTTCCATTACTCTTTTCTGTACATTTTGTGTGTGATGTGAGTTGAGAGAACCCGAAGCTGAATCGACCAGTCGTAGACTTACAGCTATTCCAGATGGAGGCCGGGAGATCGAAAGCAACGTTGGAATTTAATGGTGAGTGAGATCGTGTGTTTGTGTACATGTGCACTTGTGCACATGCATGGGAGGTGCTTTTGGTATGAATAATAAAATTCTTTTGAATTCGAATTGATGGATTGGTTTTCACGCTGCTTGACCGTCATGTGGTCCACCCCCATTGTTTCAGCTCACGTGGCAGAACTAAGCAAAAACAAGTACGGCAAGTTCATCATCCGCAAGCTTCTCAAGTATGGGTAAGTTGATGACTTTTCTGCTGGAATTTGTTTTTTATATTTTTCCTTGAAAATGTATCCATGCATGTATTGTGATTTTGGTAAAAGTTTTGTTTTAAGTTGCTGTTGTTGATCACTTTTATATGCACAATTCTCAGCTTTTGAGCAGACTGACTGCGCTTGCATTTGTGATTCTGCATGAGCGACTAGCTTTTTACAGCATGTTTTTGAACATCCACTGAAGTGGTGTACTTACAACACTGGCATGGCTTTATTGAACCTAAAGGATGAGTATATTATTTTCCAATAAATACAGCATGTGTATTTTATTCCTTTGTTTCAGCTCCAAAGCCCAGAGAGGATGCATAATCAAGGAGTTTCACGGCTGCGTTCGCAAGCTCATCAGACACAGGGAGGCGGCGGACATCGTCAACTACGCCTACAACGACTTTGCCAATGCCAGCCAAAGACTATTCCTGTTGGAAGAATTCTATGGGCCAGCCTTCACTATGTTCAAAGTGCGTGCATGTGCGATATCTCTTCCCGCCTCCTAGGAAGGGAGTTATGTTTCAGTCAGTAACTTGTCTGCATAGCTGTGTTTTTGTGAGCTATAGTGTTCTTTGTAAAATGTGACCTTTTCGTGAGTTTGTTATCTTTGATGATGGTGAACAGACTGCTCCAGTTCAGTTTTCTTTCAGTGTTGTATAGCAGTTTTCTTTATTCTCTGTATCATCAGCATCCAGTTGTATAGCATGTTTTCTTTCTTTCTTTCATTTTTTAATTGATTTAACATCTCACTAATCCCTTGCAAGATATTTTGCTATGGCGACTGGGGAAACTTCCCTCACTCCCTTTTGATTTACAACTGCTGAGGCATCTTTTACATGTGTGTGCCAAGAGGCACACCAGTCCAGCATGCTTTTCTTCTTATCCAAGGAACTAAATGTTCAGTCCGCTATCTCCACCAGGCTAGAAGACAAGTAAAGCACAGAGTCCTGAGGATCGAACCCAGGGCAAAACACTGTCTGATGCATGTCTGGTGTGGAATCCCTTGGCCTCTTCGCCTCACTTTGATGAGTGCCATAGTTTGAAGAGCATGTCCACAGAGGCAGATGAATTGTGCTTGTAAATAAAATTGTCCACTGATGAAGCCGCGTTGACATGTATTGCAGTGTAGTTTGTGTCCGAAAAGCAAATAGTTCTGCGTTCGAAGTCTGACGTCATTTGGTTGAGATGTGCATTTCTGACCCCGACAGATGCAGTACACGCACAGCCTTTTTAAAAAATTGTTTTAGTTTGTGTCTAAAAGCAAATAGTTCTGTGTTTGAAGTCTGATGTCATTTTGATTGAGATGTGCATTGCTGACCCTGACAGACGCAGTCCACGCGCAGCCTGGACGACATCCTGCAGGCGCAGCCGGACAAGAAGGACATGATCATGCACAACCTGAAGGAGAGTCTCATGCCCCTCATTGACAAGTGAGCTGACCTCTACAGTCTTTAGTCTGACCTCTTTATCAGTGAACTGACCTTTACATTAAATTACAGTATTTAGCCTGACCTCACTATCAATTGAGTGAATGGACCATTACAGTCTTTAGCTTAACCTTACTGTTGTTGCCTTATTGAAATCCTTACCTTACAGTCATTGACAAGAGAGCTGACCTCACTATCGTTGACAAGTGAGCTGACCTTTACAGTCTTTAGCCTAACCTCACTTTCATTGATGAATGAGCTGACCTTTAGTCTTACATCTGACCATACTGCCACAGACAAGTGAGCTGACCTTTATGGTCTTTAGCCTGACCTTACTGCCATGGACAAGTGAGTTGACCTTTACAGTCTTTAGTTTTCCGTAACTTTCATTGACAAGTGAGTTGATCTTTACAGTCTGTAGCATACCATTACTGCCATTGACTCACTGACAAATGAGTTCATCTTTACAGTCTTTAGCATCCCCTGTCCTTACTGACTGGTGAGCTGACCTTTACACTCTTTAGCATGCCCTTGCTAACATTGCAACAGTGGGATGGGACCAGAGACAATTTTGTGTGTGTGCATTGGCATGTGTGTTACTACTACTGATTGAGAGTAAGTTGTTTCAGAATCAGCGCACAAGAACTAGCCAAGCTTTTCTTGTTCTCTTTTTACGTGAATCAAGGTGATCATTACATGCAATTGATTTTGTGACATTCTTTCTTCTGTCAGGCAAATCTTGGCTCTGTCAATGGTGCACAAGATCTTCTTTGATTTCTTCAAGTATGCAGATAGCAAACTTCAAAAGGTGAGTCTTCAGTTGCAAATAAACAAGCCATGCGCATTTTGGCACGGGCATGTGACAGTGTAATCTGACCACATTTATAGAAAGGGCCTATCATTCTTAAAGCACAGAAAATATTGCTGTCTGCTCATGAATCAGCTCTTTTTTTTCTCTCCAAATGGCATCATGTTTGTTCTGTGTGTAGGCGCCTTGAGAAAAGATTTTTTGAAAAAGTTGATGTCACCCAAGTAGACCTGGCTTTCTGTGGTAACTCTCGCCTTGCATGCCAGTAAATACAAGGTACAGAAACTCCACCAGAGGTACTTCCTCAAGCAAAAAACTGGCCCAGCCCAGTTATGTGTGTACTGTGCTGTGTTACAATGACAGTGCACGACAGTGTTTTGCTTGGTGCTCAGGACATGACGGAGGTCTTGAGGGAGTTGTGGATATGAATGAATGAATGAAAATTTATATATAGCGCATAAAAACACTTCCACACAAAACCTTGCATGTTCACAGCACCAGATACACACAGTGCATACATGTAAGCTCTCGCAAGCTAAAAACTACCAAAGGACACTCATCCCAATAAAGTACAAACAGCCCTGACCCACCCGCCCCTTTTCGCCCTGATATAACCGTAATTCAGCTTACTTACTTACTTACCCACCCCTTCCCAAAAGTGCAACTATACATAGTAGTTGAATGTAGAAGTGTATACAGTTACAAATAATGATAACAGAAAAAAGAATCACACACACCCATGATAAACATGTTGCCGTGATAAAGCACGACAGTGTTTTTTGCTCAGTGCTCTGGACTTGAGGGAGTGATTGATGCACATGTTGCAGTGTTTAAGCATGAGTATTTTTTGCTTGGTACTCAGGACATGACGGAGGCCTTGAGGGAGTCGTCGATACACATGGTGCAGTGATAAAACATGACCGTCTTTTGTTCGGTGCTCAGGACATGACGGAGGCCTCGAGGGAGTCGTTGATACACATGGTGCAGTGATAAAACATGACAGTCTTTTGTTCGGTGCTCAGGACATGACGGAGGCCTTGAGGGAGTCATTGATACACATGGTGCAGTGATAAAACATGACAGTCTTTTGTTCGGTGCTCAGGACATGACGGAGGCCTTGAGGGAGTCGTTGATACACATGGTGCACACCAAGGAGGGAGCTCGGGTGGCCATGGCTTGCGTTTGGGGTGGATCTGCTAAGGTGGGTTGGTCTCAAAGGGGAGCTTTTGTGTTCAGTGGGCTCCGCTGTCCTTCTGTGTGTGTATGTTTGAGAGGTATCCGGGACGAGAGCGCCAGAAGCTGAATGGACCGTTCTTTAAACTATTCAGGAGGGAGGTCACAGTGTCATGAGGTTGAAAGTGAGGTTGGACTGTCAGTCCATCCTCACATTCAGTCCTGTGACTCATGGTGACCGAGCTCACTAAGAATGACTCCAGGTCAGTACGGTGCCCGGTCTTGCTTTTTATTTCATGACCTGTTGTTAAGAATGGTCCATTTTCGTTGGTAACGGATAATGCGGACTGGAAATCTCTTTGGTGTTTGTGTGTCTGTGTTGCAGTATTTTTGTGTGTGCTCATGTGTGTGTCAGTATCAGTGAGTATATATGTCTGTGGGTATGCATCTGTGTCTGTGAGTGTATCTGTGTGGGGGGTGAGGGGGGAAACTTGGTAAGTGTGTGATCTGTATCTGGGAGTATGTGTGTGGTTTAGGGACCTTTTGTATTTGTGTTTGTGTTTTGTGGGTGTGTATGCATGTTTATGTTCCTCTGTGTGTGTGTGTATATGACCAGTTGCTGATGAAGTGTTATGGCTATGGAATGTTGCACTTGCAGTGCATGTTCCTGTGTGTGTGTGTGTGCATGCATGTATTATGT
Organism: Alviniconcha strummeri; assembly: GCA_963584105.1. Lineage (NCBI taxonomy): Eukaryota > Metazoa > Mollusca > Gastropoda > Provannidae > Alviniconcha > Alviniconcha strummeri. Next base: position 3,636,222 of record OY757545.1, on the reverse strand, counting down.
TCCTGTGTGTGTTTTTGAGTGTGTGTGTATGTGTGTAAACAGTTGATGAAGTATTGTGGCTATGAAGTGTTAAAGTGTATGTTCCTGTGTGTGGGTATGTGTGTGTGAGAGATAGAGAGAGAAAGTGTTTGTTCCTGTGTGTGTAGGTGTGTGAGAGTGTATGTGTGTGTGAGACAGAGTGTGTGTGTGTGACCAGCTGCTGATGAAGGACTATGGCTACAAAGTGTTGCAATGTATGTTTGGTGGGCAGGATCGCAAGGTGATCATCAAAGGCTTGAAGGGTCACATTGTCAAGGTGTGTAAGGACGAGGCTGGTCACATGGTGCTTCTGGCCATTTTTGACAGCGTCGACGACACCGTGCTCGTGCAGAAGGCCATTCTGGATGTGAGTTGCTGTTTTCGTTTCTCCACTTCAACCTATATCAGGGTGGTCTTTTGTCAAGGGTTTCCACTGTGTTTGAATGTTCATGCCAGTGCATTGTCCTGTTTGCTGATGTTCATGCCAGTGCATTGTCCTGTTTGCTGATGTTCAAGTCAGTGCCCTGTCCTGTTTGCCACTGTTCATGTCATTGCATTGTCCTGTTTGCTGATGTTCATGTCAGTGCATTGTCCTGTTTGCTGATGTTCATGTTGGGGCATTGTCCTGTTTGCTGATGTTCATGTCAGTGCATTGTCCTGTTTGCTCATGCCAGCGCATTGTCCTGCTTGTCGATGCTCATGCCAGGTAGTTGTCCAGTTTGCCACTGTTCATGTCAGTGCATTGTCCTGTTTGCCAGTGCTCATGCCAGTGCATTGTCCTGTTTGCCAGTTCACATGTCAGTGCGTTGTCCTGCTTGTCGATGCTCATGCCAGGTAGTTGTCCAGTTTGCCACTGTTCATGTCAGTGAGTTGTCCTGCTTGTCGATGCTCATGCCAGGTAGTTGTCCAGTTTGCCACTGTTCATGTCAGTGCGTTGTCCTGCTTGTCGATGCTCACGCCAGGTAGTTGTCCAGTTTGCCACTGTTCATGTCAGTGCGTTGTCCTGCTTGTCGATGCTCACGCCAGGTAGTTGTCCAGTTTGCCACTGTTCATGTCAGTGCGTTGTCCTGCTTGTCGATGCTCACGCCAGGCGGTTGATGTGCAGGAGATGATGAAGAGCGTCGGGGAGTTGATGCTGGACAGCAACGGGCGCAAGGTGCTGACCTACCTTCTGGTGCGACGCGACCAGCGCTTCTTCTGCCCTGATGTCGCCCAGGTGCTGCAGCAGGGAGATGGCAACCCCACCAGGTATGGTGATGGTGAAAATACCCCTACTTCAGTGACCACACCCCACCAGGTCTGTTGATGGTGAAAATACCCCTACTTCAGTGACCACACCACACCAGGTGTGTTGATGGTGAAAATACCCCTACTTTCAGTGACCACACCCCACCAGGTGTGTTGATGGTGAAAATACCCCTACTTCAGTGACCACACCACACCAGGTGTGTTGATGGTGAAAATACCCCTACTTTCAGTGGCCACACCCCACCAGGTGTGTTGATGGTGAAAATACCCCTACTTCAGTGACCACACCCCACCAGGTGTGTTGATGGTGAAAATATCCCTACTTTCAGTGGCCACTCCCCACCAGGTGTGTTGATGGTGAAATCACCTCCAGTTTACAGCAACCCCACCCCACCAGGTGTGTTGATGGTGAAATCACTACTACTTTCAGTGACCCCATCCCACCAGGTATGTTGATGGTGAAATCACTCCAGTTCACAGTAATCCCATCCCACCAGGTATGTTGATGGTGAAATCACCCCAGTTTACAGTAACCCCACCCCACCAGGTGTGTTGATGGTGAAATCATCCCAATTTATGGTAACCCCACCCCACCAGGTGTGTTGATGGTGAAATCGTCCCAATTTACTGTAACCCCACCCCACCAGGTGTGTTGATGGTGAAATCACTCCAATTTACAGTAACCCCACCCCACCAGGTGTGTTGATGATGAAATCACTCCTACTTTCAGTGACCCCACTCCACCAGGTGTGTTGATGGTGAAATCACCCCTATTTACAATAACCCCACCCCACCACGTGTGTTGATGATGAAATCACTCCAATTTACAATAACCCCACCCCACCAGGTGTGTTGATGATGAAATCACCCCAATTTACAATAACCCCACCCGACCAGGTGTGTTGGTAGTGAAATCCCCCTGATTTACAATAATCCCATCCCACCAGGTGTGTTGATGGTGAAATTGTCCCTGCTTTGAGTAGCCCAACCCTGCAGCAGTGGGTCAGATGTACTGGCTGTCATTCTTTTTGAACGGTTCTCAGAGAGGCAAAAAACAAAACGTAACACAGTGAGAGAATGCATGTGGGTGTGTGTTGTTCTGGACGGGGAAGGGAGCTGAATGTTTGCTAGTAGAGCTCCAGTAGCAGCATGGACGGCCTGGTACTGACCAGTTACAGTGATTATCTGACCAGTTTTTAGGAACCACTTTCGCCGCCTGATAGATGTCACGCTGGTTTGAAAAATGTCTAGCACCATCACGGAGAATTTTAAACCAGTAAACCATGCAGATCATGTTTAGGCAAGGTTGTTTTTGTTTTTCTCGGAGTACAGTCACAAACATCATGACATGGCATGACATAGTCTATAAGGAAGATGGCTGTAAAGTGGCTAGAAAAAGAGTTTGAAAAGAAAGTTTGGAGACCAGTCTTTGCTAACACAACTTTAGTCCGCTGTCCCTGGAGAAGTGAACTTTCTTAGGAACACAAACAAGCTCATGCCAGTGTTTCGTCTGCGTGTTCGCAGCCACGCAGTGATCTTTGCTTGCTGATGTTGTTGTTTCGCTGGCGTGTTTTCAGCAAGAAAGATGCAGCTGTCAGGGCCCAGGAGCTTCGCGACTACGTGTCGGGGACGTTGCTGACGTACCTGACGGACCATGCAGCTGACCTTCTGTCCAACAGCCACACCTCCCTCATCATTCCCCTCATCCTCTCTCATGCCTCAGGTACCCCGTCACTGTTATTTGGCTGTTTTTCTCCCAGGGGTCATTTTGTCTGCACTGTGTAGGAAGTAAGTCCGTTTTTGCTTAGTTTTGAGGATGGTCTTAATTGATACTGGCTTAACAATAATTACAGCATTGATAAAGTGCAAAATTGTGTCTGCAGAGACTACTGTAAGTGCCTACATGCCCACACACAGGCAACCCACACACGAGCATGCTGACTCCACAAAACTTAGTTTACACACAATTTAAAATGGGCAGCACACAGAGACTCAAGGCGGATGAAGTTTTCCACTGTGCTGTGATCTGTTATTTTCTGTTGTGAAGTGAGACTGAAAGCATGACCATAATGTCCTCTGAATGCCCGCTCCTACATGTATGGGTTTGCCTCTTGCAGGCAACACGGCAGCTGCCATGGAGGCGCTGGCGAACACGGTGGTGGCGTCCTCGGACCCCAGCTACACCGGGGACGGCAAAGGCAAGGAAAAGAAGCTGAGTCTGGTGGAGGACCCGGCCGGACACATCACCCTGAAGAAGATCCTCGCCTGCGACCGGGAGCTCATGCACCAGGGCAAGGACGGTGAGGGGGGCTTTTGTTTGTCCGTTTGCTTTATGTCATTGTTTGTCTGCCTGCTTTATGTCGTTGTTTGCCTGCTTTATGTCGTTGTTTGTCTGCCTGCTTTATGTCGTTGTTTGCCTGCTTTATGTCGTTGTTTGTCTGCCTGCTTTATGTCGTTGTTTGCCTGCTTTATGTCGTTGTTTGCCTGCTTTATGTTGTCGTTTGCCTGCTTTATGTCGTTGTATGTCTGCTTTATGTCGTTGTTTGTCTGCCTGCTTTATGTCGTTGTTTGTCTGCCTGCTTTATGTCGTTTGCCTGCTTTATGTTGTTGTTTGTCTGCTTTATGTCGTTGTTTGCCTGCTTTATGTCGTTGTTTGTCTGCCTGCTTTATGTCGTTGTTTGTCTGCCTGCTTTATGTCGTTGTTTGTCTGTCTGCTTTATGTCGTTGTTTGTCTGCCGGGTTTATGTTGTTGTTTGTCTGCTTTATGTCGTTGTTTGTCTGCTTTATGTCGTTGTTTGTCTGCCTGCTTTATGTCTTTGTTTGTCTGCTTTATGTCGTTGTTTGTCTGCTTTATGTCGTTTGTCTGCCTGCTTTATGTCATTGTTTGTCTGCTTTATGTCGTTGTTTGTCTGCTTTATGTCATTGTTTGCCTGCTTTATGTCATTGTTTGTCTGCCTGCTTTATGTCGTTTATCTGTCTGTTTTTATGTTGTTCTTTGTCCATGTGCTTTATGTTGTTTGCATGCTTTGTGGTTTGTCTACCTGCTTTATGTTCTTGTTTGTCCACTTGCTTTATGTTGTTTGTCTACCTGCTTTATATTGTTTGTCTTCCTGCTTTATACGGTTTGTCTACCTGCTTTATGTTCTTGTTTGTCCACTTGCTTTATATTGTTTGTCTACCTGCTTTATATTGTTTGTCTTCCTGCTTTATACGGTTTGTCTACCTGCTTTATATTGTTTGTCCACCTGTTTTATATTGTTTGTCCACCTGCTTTATATGGTTTGTCCACCTGCTTTATATTGTTTGTCTAACTGCTTTATATTGTTTGTCCACCTGCTTTATATTGTTTGTCTAACTGCTTTATATTGTTTGTCCACCTGCTTTATATTGTTTGTCCACCTGCTTTATATTGTTTGTCTAACTGCTTTATATTGTTTGTCCACCTGCTTTATATGGTTTGTCCACCTGCTTTATATTGTTTGTCTAACTGCTTTATATTGTTTGCCTTCTTTATGTTGTTTTTTTTCCACCTGCCTTATGTTGTTTGTCTGCCTGCTTTATGTTGTCGTTTGTCTGCCTGCTTTAATCGTTTATGCATAGTGTTTTGATCTGGAAGACCTTAAACAGAGTAAATCCAGAAGAGTCCTGCTCCCTTCATAAAGAGCCTATTGGTTGCGTCAGTCTCCAGCCCTTTCCCCCGGGCATCCTTCGGTGTGACGTAGTCAGGCATGGGATTCTTCAGTTGTCTGAGTCGTTTGAAATATAATTTCTCTGATTTCCTGCACGGGATCAGTGGAAGTAACAGATTTTGATTGGTGCATGAATCCAAATTTTCTTGCGTAATCGGTTGTCTTCCGTGGTACACGGGCAAGTGTTTGTTTTCTCCTCAGCAGCAGTCTCTGTTGCTGACGGCAGCACCAAGGCCGCTGTGTTTATTCTGCGTTTGAGCTGCTTAAATGCAGAATAATGAGTCTGTAACTTAAAACGTGTTGAGCTGAAGCGTGTAATCAGTTTGTCATTGTGGCATATTTTTAAAAAATGAGTCTGTATATTTAAATGTGTTGATACGTACGATGAGTTTGGCATTGTGGTCTGTTTTTAAAAATGAGTCTATGTATTTAAATGTGTTGATACATATGATCAGTTTGTCATTGTGGCATGTTTTTGTTGTTGTTGCAGCGTTGTTTTCAGTAGCGCTGTTGAACGCAGCTGATGCCAGCACCTACAAAGCCTGGGCAGCCAGTAACAGAGGCTGCTTCATACTGATCATGTGAGTTGCTGCTCTCGCAAGAGACATTGTTTTTCTTCAGTCTTGCAGCCGTATTTTCTGTGCCTATGGAGTGCTGTTCTTGGCTCTCACTGTCTCAGGCAGATTCACTGTTTCTTGTTGCATGTACTTTTCAATACATGAAAGTAGCCTTAGGTTTGTAGCGTGTGTTTATAGCTATGTATTGAGCCTGATATGTGAAGCTGTACTGTGCTTGGAGCTCGTTTTTGCAGAACTGGGACAGGCACATTATAAATAAAATTTATTATTATTATTATATCCTTTGAAGTGGTGTGTTTACAGTGCCATTTGGTCATTACATGGCTGGTGCCACCTGAAACTGCTGCTTTCTTGGCGCACAGTCTGTGTACATCATACAACCAGGCACCAGTTTACAAGGTCACTTCATGCAAAGCCACATGCATAGGGTGCATCGCCCTGATATAACTGCAATGGTTGATTGGGCGTAAAACACCAAGTTACTACTACGCAGGGTGCATGCATGTTTAGCTGCAACCTGCACTTTCGGCAGAATGACCGGGCTCTTTTATGTGCTGCTGCAGTAACACAGGGGTGGACCAGGTACGGAAATGTGTCAGCACAGAAAGCAGACCCTGGAGAAGAAATTCTCCCATCGCTCCAGCTGGGACCCAAACCCGAGACCTTTCCACCAAGCTGTCACTGTTCCCCAGGGAGCGTAGTTACCTACGCGTTTGCCAAGGAATACCTGCTGACGGCGTCTCTCTCCCGTTTGCAGGTTGCTGGAAGTGGAGAACGCCCAGGTCACTCAGATGCTGGTGTCGCAGCTGTCCCCGCTGAAGAAGTACCTGAAGAAGATGACCTTCAAAGGCGCCGAGATTCTGCTGAAAAAGCTGGAAGGGGAGCTGGGGGCGAAGTCCAAGAAGCCCCTGGAGATCAGCTTGTGAGGGAAGGAAGGCGGCCTTACCGTCCCTCGGGCATTTGCAGATCAGCTCGCAAAGAAGGCAGCGTGGCGACCCTCAGTTTGGTTCAGTTCAGTCCTGTTCTGTTCAGGATGGTATCTGTGTGCTTGGGAAAGCCCATATGCGCTCCACCCTGTCAGACGTTTACCCCAGTGTTGCCTGTGAAACAGTATCTGACTGGACCACTTTGAATTAATACAACTTCGCTGCCATAACCTGGTCACTGTGTCAGTTCCTTAATCAAATGCAACCAGGTGTTGTGGGGTGTGCAGTGCTGCGGCGTTTTTAGTTTTAATTGTACACACTCCTACTGACGCTCTCCGTGCATGCACGGTAAACTGTCGACAAGCGATGGACTAACAAGGAACAAGGCTCAGCTATGACAGCTCTTGTCTCGTGCACGCTACAAATGTTGACAGCTGGCCTGCCACCCCCCCCCCCCCCCCCCCCCACTTTTTTTAAAAATACTTCACTAATCTCTTGTGTGAAATTTGGGTCGTCTTACCTGTACCTGGGTACGGCTACAGCAGCCGCAAGAGCAGCGCTGCTTGTTCTTACGAGTGTGTGCAGCATTTTCATGTGTCCGAAGAGTGGTACGACTGCCAGTGTCTGGGATTTTTAATGTGTGTGCAGATGTTGATGTACGCGATCGCCCACAGGGGCTGTACAAACATTGTAAGAGAGTCTGCAGAGAAAGTTGAATTGTGGAGAAGAGTCCCTTGCCACACCAGGAGAATTGAACCCACGTCTGTATTGCCTGTAGTTTTTGGTCTGAAAACCCACACCAAAAAAAAAAAAAAAAAAAAATCTGAAAGAAGAATGACTGCTAGTGTTCTAAAATAAGAGCCAAACACACGAAAGGTCCCTTGCCACACCAGGAGAATTGAACCCACGTCTGTATTGCCTGTAGTTTTTGGTCTGAAAACCCACACACACACAAAAAAATAAAAAAATCTGAAAGAAGAATGACTGCTAGTGTTCTAAAATAAGAGCCAAAGACACAAAAGGTTCAACAGAACGCTCTTTTCAATGTGAACAGGAAAACAACACGGTGCAGCCAAAAACAGATAAACAATTTAACTTTTTTTTTTAATCTCATTTTTCATTGTTTAGGTGTTGTTTTGTAGCTTTACAAAGGGTATTACCCCGAAAACGTGCAGATTGTGTTTTGTCCTAATAAATGACGTTCTTTTTAACCGTTCCTGTGTTTGGATCTACCGAGTTATCCCACTCAGCTACTGATGCTGTGTCTCTGCTGTACTTGGCCGTGGCAATGTAGCCTGTAGCCTTAAAAAACTGACCACTACTTTCTCTTAATGCACGAAAGGGGAAGATAGCCGTTTTGTGACAGTGCACGACAAGCAAGGGAAGATAACTCAATCCTCTGTTGGTGCGTGGCGGGAAGGGATAGATGATGGCCTGCTCTCCGTCAGCTCGTGAAAGAAAATGGAGCTGGGATTGGCCATGGCGTAACCAACAATGACTACATCAGAGATGTGAGGACAGGCAGGCTGGTAGCTGCTGTTTGGAGTGTGGGCCTGGTGTTACGCGGAAATGAGCTACCGAACTGGGCTGGAATGCTCAATGGAAACAAAGAATAAGATTTTTTAGATTTTTTATCCACTCTGGAATTGTGACTGCATATGGTATGCAACCCCCCCCCCCCCACACCCCTCCCCCCCCCACACACACACACTCTTCCACCTTCAGACCTCAGAAGTGCTTCCACTCATTTCTGGTGTGGATGTTTGAATGGAAGGGCATGTGAGTTTGGATGGGCATTCAGATTGTGGCAGTGAGATTCCGTTTTTCATCATGCATAAATTATCAGACTTCAAGTGTGGTGAAAAAGTGGAGTGCTGCGAACGTGAAGGACGTGGTGCGTGGTACTTGTTTGAAATGCTTCAGTCGCAAATTTCTTTGCATTCTCAGTTATGGTTGTGGAATGTTCAAAGTGTTTCCATCGGTTAAATAATTGTGGAAATTGCTTGTTAGAGAATATGTTGGCCTTTCACATTGTGCAACCAGTTTTAAAATTTGAAGCATATTTTGGCTGAATTTATGTCCACCAAGAAAACAAGTATGACCATGGAATGTTAATTTGGAAACCAACCATGAAAGTGCATAGAAAAGTGAACATGTGTTTTTACCACAGGAAAAAGGATGTGACTGGTAAGAGCCAGGCATCAGTAAAGTGTTCATTTGTATTAACTGGAGAAGAAAAAAAATGCTTAAAAAAAAAAGTAATCTGTATTTTTTTAGTACGTAAGAATATGTTGCAAAAATGGTTTAGAACATTACCCAAAGTTGTTAAGCACTCAAGTTCAACCTTTTAGTTTAGGAATCACAAACATCTTGTTATATACTTTTGCCTATAACTTGGATAAGCTCAACGGTCAGTCATTTTACAATAAAATATTCTTACTGCCATTATTGTCTGAACTATGGCCAATGAGTAGACAAAAAATAATTTAAAAATAGACCTGAAATGAAAAGAGAGATAACAAAACAAAACAAAAACCCATCAGATCTGTGGTACATGGAGTTTCTAATACACCTGTTTTATTCAGTGGAATTCGCTTGTAACAAACTCATTAAAGATACATTCTACATCATCAGAGCTCAGGAGCTGTGCAAGTTGAGGTGGATGTCCTGGGCTCAATCAGTCTATCAGTGTTTTATTTGATGTCTGTTCACATCAAGGTGATATTACACACACGCACACACACACAAAACATACACACGCAAAAGTTTATGTTAGCTTACCTACAGGACTATGAACAATCAATTTAACAATAGAATTGATAATATCAGCATTAAACAAAATATCTCTTTTACGTTATTGCAAAGCATTAAAGTCATATCCATTTTTCTAAAACAACTCTATGGTAATCGTACATTATAGTAGTATATGTTTACCAGATAGGATATTTTTACAAATGCATGTCGCATTCTGTGAATATTCAGCGCGCCATGCATTTAGATTATGTCCTGTATGTCCCTAATATTCCGTAGTGTCTGTGGCTGTAAAGTGGAATTTCAAACTACATTCAGACTATGCAGGGTTGCTGGTAATTTTTTAATTCTTTTAGCTCCGAATTCTGTTCCATGGAGGCAGTTCTGATGGTCCCAGCGGCTGGATCAGGCAGGACTTGTATTGATGAGAACTGCTTTGGAGATGCAGTGGGAAGTGTATTATGTAAGGGTACTTCATAAGGGCAACACCGTATGATATAAAACAATGTCAACTTCAGCCTTGTGTATCTTTGTGTGGCAGTCTGGCTGTGGGTGTGTACATGTGCCTGCCTGTGTGTGTGCATGTAGCTCTGTGTGCCTGCCTGTATGTGTGCGTGTAGCTCTGTGTGCCTGCCTGTGTGTGTGCATGTAGCTCTGTGTGCCTGCCTGTATGTGTGCATGTAGCTCTGTGTGCCTGCCTGTGTGTGTGCCTGCCTGTATGTGTGCGTGTAGCTCTGTGTGCCTGCCTGTGTGTGTGCATGTAGTTCTGTGTGCCTGCCTGTATGTGTGCATGTAGCTCTGTGTGCCTGCCTGTATGCGAATGTGTGAGTGTAGTTCTGTGTGCCTGCCTGTATGTGTATGTGTGCGTATAGTTCTGTGTGCCTGCCTGTAGGTGTGCATGTAGCTCTGTGTGCCCGCCTGTATGTGTATGTGTGAGTGTAGTTCTGTGTGCCTGCCTGTATGTGTATGTGTGCGTATAGTTCTGTGTGCCTGCCTGTATGTGTGCGTGTAGCTCTGTGTGCGTGTAGCTCTGTGTGCCTGCCTGTATGTGTGCATGTAGCTCTGTGTGCCTGCCTGTATGTGTGCGTGTAGCTCTGTGTGCCTGCCTGTATGTGTGCGTATAGTTCTGTGTGCCTGCCTGTATGTGTGCGTGTAGCTCTGTGTGCGTGTAGCTCTGTGTGCCTGCCTGTATGTGTGCATGTAGCTCTGTGTGCCTGCCTGTATGTGTGCGTGTAGCTCTGTGTGCCTGCCTGTATGTGCGAGTGTAGCTCTGTGTGCCTGCCTGTATGTGCATGGTGAGAGATGCAGAGAACAGCTGATTGTAGTAACAAACATAGAACCATTTTAATCAACACAAAAATGCTAATTTTATTTATATTTACACGTAAAACTGTTCCCAGTCTGGTTGAGATGGGGAGAAAAACAGCTTAAAAAGGAGACCATTATCAATATGAGTTGTTACACAACACTGCATACAAAAGACAGGCAAAAGGCAAAATCAAAATATGCACATCAGTTTCTTTGTAAAGGAAATGTAATGCAATGATATCACTGTTCTAACATACACACACCTTTTCACAGCGAAGAGATTCATTGCGACGATATCAGGTATATTAATAAACTATTTCACAGCAAAGATCAAGCCAGTGTAAATAATGTCTGGCAAATGCAAGGCCGGAAAATGAACACTGTATCACATTTTCATTTAAAGGAACTAGCCTTACTCAAAACAAGTTTGATCCAGAAGGTGGAAGAGATTCCCCCCCCCCCCCCCCCAAATTGTAGGATTTTGTTTTAAAATGCTCCCTTGATTTTATATTAGATCTACAACAGCTAAATATAACGCCGAAACAATTGCTGTTTTTGTTTTTTTTCTTCTTGTTGACACTTATTTTATATGAAATTATTTTCTAAAGCTAGTTTCAACAGCAATGGACTGCCTAAACAATGAATTACGTGCTCATTTTTGTTGTTGTTGACAATTACACCCGAAACTGATTTTATATCGAATTAGTTTCAAAAGCTAGTTTCAATAGTGATGGATATCAGGACTGGCAGCACACAACAAGGTTCCCGGCTTGTCCGTGTTGCAGGTACCGCCTCTTTCCTATCCAGCACAAGAGGTCTGCCCTTGCGTTGCCAGGGAAACAAGATCCAATTGAGCTGCAAGAAGCCATTATAAGGCTAGCTGTGACTCTTCACAGTGGTTTTTTGTTGTTGTTGTTGTTGTTAAACCCTGCTACCTTCAGCTGTCTTTTCTCTTCAAAAATTGTGGTCTGTGGACACTGTCTTGTTTGTTACTTTGTTCCTCACAATTAATGAAACATTAAAATAATGGCTCTTATCGCTGCCCGTCTTAATGCAGAAGTCATTCTGGTGGTGACAGTGTAGTGATAGGTATAAAATCTCCCTCTTCCCCCACCTCCATACCCCCTTCCCCCAATCTCCCCGTCCCTAACAAGCCTTGTGGTTTCTGTGGATGTTAAGCACCATGTTTACTTACTTTAACCCTGCTAGTTGAAACCAACCTAAGAGGACTTGTAAATTGGGCATAATTTAAAACAAAAATCCCAGATTGAACCCTGCTGGTTGAATACTTGAAACCAACATTAGAAGATTTGTAAACATTTTAAAATGAAAATTCTTGACTGAACCCCACTGGTTGAAACCAGCATTGGAGGACTTTTTAATAAAATTGATCATTTTAAAATTAAAATCCTTGATTGAACCCCACTGGTTCAAACCGCCATTACAGGACTTGTAACTTGAGCATTTTAAAACAAAAATCTTTAATTGATCCCTGCTAGTTGAACCCAACAATAAAGGACTTGTAAATTGAGCATTTTAAAACAAGAATCCTTAATTGAACCCTGCTAGGTTTTAATTGAACCCTGCTAGTTGAAACCAACATGAGAGGACTTGTAAACTGAGAATTTCAAAACAAAAATCTTTTAAGTTTTTATTTACATCTCTTTTATATGCTGAAAAAAAGAAAAAAGGCTGAACATTCTTTTCGGGACACAGCAAGGTTTGAGAAGGCTAGCTCCTGTAACCTGAGAGTAGTCAGAGTTGACGAGGACTTAATTACAAGCAAGGTGGAACCTCTCTCAAGACCACCCTGAAAGATCAAGCCAATGAGGTCTCGAAAGGGGGGCAACCATGCCAGGTTTTGACTTTGGTTTCCATGGAAACAGGAAAGAAACCATTCACAAAAGGTGGTCTCAACACCTTTAGTCTGGGGTTTCCATGGAGACTGGACAGAAACCAGTCAGAAATGGTGGTCCTAACACAATCTTTAGTCTGGGGTTTAAAAGAAACAGTTCAGAAAAGGTGGTCTCAACACCATCTTTTGTCTGACATTTCCATGGAAACAGGACGGGTGACAGGTCAAGGGGTTGGGCCCTGATTTGATAGGGACCTGTTTCCATGGAAACACTAAGGAAATAATTCAGAAAAGGTGGTTTCAGAAGAGGGTGATGCAAGTTTACATGGGGGTGGGGGGGGGGGGGGGGGGGGTAAGGACAGGATTCATAAAATAAAAAAAGACTGGTGGTTTCAAATAGGGTCAGAGATTTACAGAAAATGTACATAATCGCCTTAAAAACAACAGCAACAGCAAAACAACAAGCGTCTTAAGTACTCAACCTGCGGTTTTGCCATAGCAAAACCTAAAAACACACAGTGATGACTATGTTAAAAACTCGACCCACTTTTCTTTTATCAGTATATCGCAGAACAAACAAACAAAAACCACCAACCGGGCAAATGTGACTCGGAATGGATGAAGACAAAACAAGTGACACAGGCATGGACAATCTGGCAGCAGGCTGAGCACCTAAGGCACTACATGATCGCCTCATGCTTGTGTTTTATGCCACAAATACTACAACACCGTGGCAAAATAATCAACTTGATGATTCTGATTATTCCTGGAAAGGAGAAGGAGGAGCATAATAAACTTAATTATTATGCACTTGTTTGCGACTTACCTTGATCAAGCCTGAGGTTCTTATTACAATTTGCGTGCACACACAAAAACAACATAACATTCAGATGGGTACAACATCAAAAAGAAACTGAACACAACAGAGTCCACTGAGAAAAGAATATTGCAGAATAATCCAAGAACTGAAAGCAAAAAACAAAAACAAACCATTTGCCTGAATGTTTCGATCTTTTTTTGTACTTCGTCGTCCCTTACGGAAAATTTGACTTGCCTCACCTGGGTAAGGCACAGCAGTTGCAAGAGCAGCGCTACCCATTCCTATCAGTGTGTGAAGTATTTTTGTGCGTCCAAACTATGGTATGGCTGCCACTGCTTGGGATTTTCAACGTGCGCACAGATGTTGATGCATGCGATTGCACACGTGGGCTGTACAGACACCGTTAGGGAGTCTGCACTGGAAGTTCACTTTGGGAGAAAAATCCCTTGCCACACCAGGGACTTGAACCTGCGTCAGTTTTGCGCGGTTGTCGAAGCCCCATCCCTGTGCGCTTTTAAAAGCAGGCTGGAATCCACTCGGCAAAACAAGAAATTTCTTCACTGAGTTAATCTCTCCACCCACACAATGACCTCAGTGTTAAAAGTTATGATAGAATAGCCCTGGCAAAAAATAAATAAAAGCTTTTAGCCTAAGTAAATCTGATTACAATATCATATATTAAACCCTGAACATGTAAATTGAATAGCTTCAGAGGGCACTGCCCCTGGCCCCCTACCATGGGGCCTTTGCGGCCCCCTGGTCCCTTGGCATTATTTTTCCTTGAAAACCATTTTTAGCCAGTACCATGCCTGGAACTTTAACCCCTCCTCTTTTTTTTTTTTTTTAACTGTAAAAAACCATGTTTAGCATACAAGATGCCTATTTCTGTCCATCATACTTCCCGTCAGTTCTTTCAAGATCGTTACTCCCATCAGTTCTTTCAAGGTCGTTTAAAAACACACACACCTTTTCACAAACCCTTTCTTCATTTCCATTTCTCCTGAGATGTATGTGGCGTATGTGCGCGCATGCATCTACGCATGCATGTGTGTACATTCAGTACATGTAAATGTCTAAATGTACATACATATATGTGCAAAGAAATGGTAAGTGCTTAAGGCCATTGTGGGTTTGGCATGTTAAGCACCCATTAAGTGTTGGGGGGGGGGGGCATGCAATGTGTAGAAAGGCGTCTGCGCCTTGACAAGCGACCGTGACAGACTTGGAGGCCACAGGCTCAGTTTCTGAAAGAAATATGTCTGGTAGTTCTTACTGGGCAGATTAACCCCTTCACTGCCACAGCCTGTGAAATTTCTGGGCTGAAAAGTGCACATCATACACCCCTCCAGACTGTATAAATTTGATGGTCCTATAGCAAATCTGCTTTCAATACTGTGCGTTTTGATAGAAATATTTTCATGTGCTTATGTGAAGGGGGCAAAAAAGCCTTAATGGTTTCAAATTTGGCACTTTTAGTGGTCATTTTCCTAGTAACAGCATGGCAGTGAATGGGTTAATAATGGTAAGCAAGGACAGAACTTATGGGACAAAAATTATGCTTTTTTTTCTCTCTCAGCTGGATAGCAAAGAAACTGACAAGAGGCCACGGTAATTATTTTTACGCACCAACTCGCACACAGACCACTCAACAATGACATCAACAGATAGTTCAGTATTTGCTGTTGTCAACACACTCGGCTGTTTGAGAAAAACATGCTGGCAGCGTCCACTTTCTTGGTTTCGTCGCATATAAACAAGGAATTTTCAAGACGTGTACTTTTTTGTATCACAGAACAAGATTTGTTCATTAATAACAACAACGATGCATAAAACTGTGGATGTCATTATATATATAATATTTTTCATCCTTAAAAACATCTGTCAGTCTGAGCCTCCCCCACCCATGTCCCCCTCCCCCCCCCCCCCCCCACACACACACACAATTAAATGACATACATGAAAGACTTCAAAATGTGCAATATTTGTCAAAATTCAGGAACATGGGCTTAATTTTTTTTACTTTTCAAAGTTGGGTGGGGTGGGTGGGGGGAAGGGAAAAAAAAGTGACACTCTCCGATCAGAAAGGTAGGAGAGATATGATTCGTCCAATTCTAGCAAACTGCACCTTGGGAAGGCGCCATGGATCATTCTTCATTAGCCAGGTCACAGCAGGTCAAGAGATTAGAAGCCAGGCTGGGGTACATAAAATTGGTGACAGACGGTGCAGCATAAGAAAAAGATCTCTGTGCCGATAGTGACTTAAAACTTGCCAACATGTCTGTGTTATCAGCTTTTCAGTTTCAAAAGAAGTGTATTAAAAATGATTATTTCTCGGCAGGAGACCAAACCACGTCTGACAGCCTCATGGCACTCACAAGGAACAACACAGCACAGTGGGTACTGGTCACAGCCTAAGGAGCACACATCCTCAGCAGCACATGCCAAGCAGCAACTACTTTCAACACTTTCTAACCACTTCTCCTCTGTTAGGCATTTAATTCTTTTTTGCTACTATGATTATCTGTACATTTCCATGCCACGGTCTTTTCTTATTAAAAGGAGGGCATGGGATCTTTAATGTGCACAGCAACATTAGTGTGTGCTTCGCACAAGAAGGCTAGACAGGTGCTGACAAGTCTGCCCAAATGTTCACTCAACAGATCTGAAATATGGTCCTTCACAGTAGCATGTACTGCACATTCTCCTTTGAAGAACATTTCCACAGGAACTTTATGTACACATAATTATGTATTATATACAGTCTCTCTTTTTCGACGGCATACAAAGAACAAGCACATATTCTTTCAAGTTGACAATAACATGCAATACACAGTTTCCTTTGAACAGATTTTGTCTTACTGCTATTCTCTAACTGTAAATATTAATTCAGAAACAACAGGTAATCACGCATACCTGCACATGAACGCATGCGTGGACGTGCACACACATACACACAGATCTTATACATACACACAGATGCACACAGAGATACACACACACACACACATGCACACACATGCACAAAAAAAGAACAAGAAAAAAGTGCCTATACAAAACTGCTAATCACAGAGCAGAAATTCTGAAGTAACTTTTGAACAAGCAACCTGGAATAAGCATCACAAAAACTTGTGATGACAGTCACGCTAAAATGCTCAGCACCTCCAGACTCAATTCTGCTAGGCTTATTCTAATATCACAGCAAAGCCAGTTAAAACCACCTAAAGTTCAGAATAAGAATACCCCCCCTCCAGCCCATTTTTTTAAATAAGGCACACTGCCACAGAGAAATCTGGAATTCAGTCTGAAAACTTGTAACAGCACATCTCCTGTGTTGTTTGCAGTGTATCATGTACCCATCAAAAGCATAGTCTGTTGAAACTGTCATACATGTTCACGCTTTTGTTTGTATATTCCCCCCCCCCTCCCTGGTGAGTCTATTTTCATAGTTCTTTAGCTCCTATCAGCAGTAATTTGCTCATTTTGTACACACACACACACGCATGCATGCATGCATGTATGCATACACACACACACACACGCACACACACAAACATAAACACACACACACACAAACATTAACACATCCACACACACAAACATAAACACATACACACAAACATTAACACACACACACATCCACCCACACAAACACACGCACACCCTTCTTGAACTGGTCAAATACTACCAGACGATGGGCAGCAAATGCTCAGGCATATTCTTTGTAAGTACAGTAAGCATTAAGCACTGCCCCACTTCACGATCACAGTCTGCACACTGAGCTGAGACCACAACACTGAGCCCCAGAGACGAACATTCACTGCTAACAAAATGACAAGCAAAGACCACAATTTAAAAAAAACAAAAAAAACAATCACCACACTGAGACCCAGAGACAAACATTTACCGCTAACAAAACGACAAGCACAGATCACAATTTAAAAAACACAATCTGCACACACAAAATCTAACAAACCCCAAAATACATCAAAACAAGTCGACACAAGAAAATTCCCAAACATCACTCCATAACTTCATGCAATAATAAAGACAATTTCACCAGCTGTATATAACGCTCAGGCCCCCCCCCCCTCCCCATAAGATAAAAGAATGATGATTACACAATCCAAGTACAACATTCCAAAACTGGTGTTTGTTTCTGATGGTGAAGAGCATTTTTTCTCCTCAATTCTGTAATGACGCCAATGTCAAGTCATATCAAATGTTTGCGGTTGCTCACCAAGCACACTGAAATGCAAACGGACAAAACAGAAAGTGACCTTGCACTCTTTGGCATGTTGTTGCAGAGAACACCAATCTCCTAGCCCTCACAGATCAAGCCGCACCGAATCAGCACACACACCACACACACAACACACACACTACACACACACACACACACACATACACACACACACACACACATGCACACACACACACACACACACACACGCGCACACACACACACACACACGCATGCACACACACACACACACACACTCCCACTCCAGCCAGCTGCTGTAGAGAGCAACACGCACACGTACACACGCACCCTCAGGGGCAACCCGATCACTTCATTAATGTGTCGCCTAGGCGATGGAGACGTCGGCGATCCCGCCCCGAGTCCCGAGAGAGCCCCTGGGGTTCCCAGAGCCCCTGGAACCTGAGCGAATCAGCTCAAAGGTGCTGCCAAAGACACTGCCGCTCATGCTCTCCTCGTCCGTCTCCGAGGGCGGGGCTGCAGCAGCACCAAGGGGTGGGGGGACGTCACGGCGATGGTTGTCACGGTGGTCGCCATGGTCACGGCGCCTGCTGGTGGAACGCACCAACTCTGCTGTGCTTCCTGCCACACTTTCGTCGTCACCGTACTCGGACTCTGCCAGGTGCAAGCGAGGTGCGTCTGAAAGGAAGCCAGACAGGTAGCAAAATCAGTTCTCAGCCTGTGTGAAGAAGAAAAGAAGACAGAGAGATTGAAGGTGTTGGTGTGTTACTATAATTATATAATATACAAGCCTGTACATCAGGAAGATGAGAGTCAAAGCATTGTTCTTTGTTCTCTTGCAAAGTGCATCAAAGGCGGTGTGTCGCCTGCTGGTTGAGTGTTGCTTTACGTCCACAGAAACCGTAGGCTTATTAGGCGCGGGCAGCCCAGGACGGCCACCTCGACTTTCACACAGCTCCTGAGCTCTGTCACCTGCTGCCCAAGTGTGAGCTGTTTATACCCCCCATCCCTGTAGGCGAAATTAGTCTAGCCGCCCACTGCCTTGCGGCAGTCTCGCAATCTGTCATCTGCTACAGTGCGCCACCCAGCTCTGCTTAACCCACTTTGATGTGTCACATAAAATCCATTTTTTCTAATGTTGTTGGGGAAAATATTTGCTCACAGTAGGAAAAGGTACGTCTGACAGCCACTCCGTACTGAAGATGTATCATGTCTCATTGATAATACAAAATGAAACCACCACCCTAAAAAATGCCTCGGAAGCAAACAGCTACAACAGTCCATGGAATAAAGGTTTACACTACAACCTTGTTCCCTTTCCTTTAGCACTGCATTCTGTTTCTTGGGTTACCCAGCCGTGAAGTGACAGCCACAGCAGTCCACGGAACAAAGGTGTATGCTACAACCTTGTTCCCTGTCCTTTAGCGCTGCATTCCATTTCTTGGGTTACCCAGCTGTGAAGTGTCAGCCACAGCAGTCCACGGAACAAAGGTGTATGCTACAACCTTGTTCCCTTTCCTTTAGTGCTACATTCTGTTTCTGTATGCTACAACCTTGTTCCCATTCCTTTAGCACTACATTCTGCTTCTGTATGCTACAACCTTGTTCCCTTTCCTTTAGCACTATATTCTGCTTCTGTATGCTACAACCTTGTTCCCATTCTTTTAGTGCTATATTCTGCTTCTGTATGTTACAACCTTGTTCCCTTTCCTTTAGCACTATATTCTGCTTCTGTATGCTACAACCTTGTTCCCATTCTTTTAGTGCTATATTCTGCTTCTGTATGTTACAACCTTGTTCCCTTTCCTTTAGCACTATATTCTGCTTCTGTATGCTACAACCTTGTTCCCTTTCCTTTAGCACTACATTCTGCTTCTGTATGCTACAACCTTGTTCCCTTTCCTTTAGTGCTACATTCTGCTTCTGTATGCTACAACCTTGTTCCCTTTCCTTTAGCACTACATTCTGCTTCTGTATGCTACAACCTTGTTCCCTTTCCTTTAGTGCTACATTCTGCTTCTGTATGCTACAACCTTGTTCCCTTTCCTTTAGCACTACATTCTGCTTCTGTATGCTACAACCTTGTTCCCTTTCCTTTAGTGCTACATTCTGCTTCTGTATGCTACAACCTTGTCCCTTTCCTTTAGTGCTACATTCTGCTTCTGTATGCTACAACCTTGTTCCCTTTCCTTTAGTGCTACATTCTGCTTCTGTATGCTACAACCTTGTCCCTTTCCTTTAGTGCTACATTCTGCTTCTTGGGCTACCCAGCTGTGCAGTGACATTGTGCCATGGCTTCAAGGCTGTAAGGAACACATCTGTACGGAGTCGACATGAACATTTCCTGTGACAGTCACTAAAACTAGCGACAACCACAGGGACACGGACAGAATCAGACATCACAAGACCTCCAAAAGAACATTATTTTTCAACAGCCTGTCGGAAATGCCTGAACACACACACACACACTCACACACACACACACACACACACACACACACACACACACACACACACACACACAGAAAAAAAGTTTCTCTGATCAGTGTATTTATATATATATCATAAATTATATATGGTCATTCAGAAAGGAAAGATGAAAAAAAAACAAAAAAAACAGTGACAATAATTATAAATAGCCAGGGCCACAGAAAGAACAAGGCAACACAAGACCTCCATAAAAACATTACTTTTCAACAGCCTTTCAGAAATTCCTGAACACACACACACACACACACACACACACACACGCATGCACACACATGCACACACACAGAAAAAAGAAAGAAAAAATGTCTCTACGATCATCAATGCATTTATAAATATCATAATTATATACATTCATTGAGAAAGGTAAGACTCATTTTTTTTTTAAACCATGACAATAATCAGAAATAATCACAATTATTACCCGAGTAACACTAGAAAGATGAAAAACCCAGTGGCAATCATAAGAAAGAACTGTGATTATTACCTGAGCAGTCAACATTGACTCTGAGGTCCTCGGGCACATCTTCAATTTCGTCGTCCAGTAAATCCGTTTGATTCTTGGCAAAGTTGATGAACACCTGCAACAGATCATCTAATTTTTTATGACAGTAACAAATAATATATTTGTTTGGCACAAAATCTTGTCTGCCAGGGCTACCCATTCTAAGCATGCACGCCCCTTGCCCCCCACCACCCCACGCGCACACACACACACACACACACACACACACACCTACACAGGGGCACCTGCACACACAAGTACACTATACACAATTTACAGGACTATGCCATACACAATTTACAACCCAAACATAGATTCTGAACAAGGGCAGAGGAAAACGGCAGTGTTAGAGGGGAAACGTAGAAAACAAATCCCTACTCAAACAGG
>OY757545.1:3597931-3612931 GCA_963584105.1 Alviniconcha strummeri | reverse complement strand
CAGCAGCATTCATTTCCCATAAAAAGTGAAGAAGATGTCACAGAACATGCACAGACAGCAGCATTCATTTCCCATAAAAAGTGAAAAGATGTCACAGAACATGCACAGACAGCAGCATTCATTTCCCATAAAAAGTGAAAAGATGTCACAGAACATGCACAGACAGCAGCATTCATTTCCCATAAAAAGTGAAGAAGATGTCACAGAACATGCACAGACAGCAGCATTCATTTCCCATAAAAAGTGAAGAAGATGTCACAGAACATGCACAGACAGCAGCATTCATTTCCCATAAAACGTGAAGAAGATGTCACAGAACATGCATAGACAGCAGCATTCATTTCCCATAAAAAGTGAAGAAGATGTCACAGAACATGCATAGACAGCAGCATTCATTTCCCATAAAAAGTGAAGAAGATGTCATAGAACATGCACAGACAGCAGCATTCATTTCACATAAAAAGTGAAGAAGATGTCACAGAACATGCATAGACAGCAGCATTCATTTCCCATAAAAAGTGAAGAAGATGTCACAGAACATGCACAGACAGCAGCATTCATTTCCCATAAAAAGTGAAGAAGATGTCACAGAAATGAATCCCAACTCCCCATCTTCCGATCCCCTCTCTCCTGACACCTCTGTCCCGCCCTCCCTCCCTTTTCCCCATGAAAATACCCCTCATGCTTCAATGTAAACAACAGCATACTCCGTTTTAAACCTCTGGTGCAATGTGTGTAATTGTGTTCTCTCTCATTTTTGAAAGGTAACATGTTGTATCCAAATATCTAAGTTCTGCACGCAGCCAAAATTTACTTTTTTTTCTTCTTTTTTTAACTTTTCATATTGTCGAAGTGCTTTCCTAAATTGAAGCCAAGCCATATTCCTTTACTAGAAGTCAACCTACCCCATGGACTACTACAAACACAAAACACCTGCATAGCGACGCATAAGAAGAAGACATTTCATGTTAAATCTTCTTGCAGGTTCAATTTTCTCCCATGAAAGATGATTCACGTAAAATCAGATAAAACTGAACATTCTTCAGGCTCAGTTTACTGAAAAAGGTTTCAAGAATGTGGTGCTGCTGTTGTTTTTATTTACTCTAGGTAAAAATCAGATCCACTTACAGATTTCACGTCCTCCCAAGCAATGCCGCGGATGCGAGCATAAAATTCCAGATGTTCGCGCCCGGTGAGCAGAGGGTCCAGGGCATCAAACTGCGGACAGTATCCCATGAACTGCCGCACCTTCACGATGTCCGACTTAATTCTGAAATCAGTCAAGCGAAACTGTCTCCCATTCCCTCTCAAAAACCCTGTACCTGTATGCAGGTTAGAAGCATGAAAACAGACAAAAACAAGGTTTGTCCTGGTCAAGCTGCTCATGGGCGTACGTCAAAAGTAGAAGGTAGACCATGAACTGCTGCGCCTTCACAATGCCCTTAATTCTGAAATCAGTCAAGTGAAAATGTCTCTCATTCCCTCTCAGCAAGACTGCATAAAGACCTGTGTGCAGGTTAAACACATGCAGAGAAACAAACCAGGAAGCTGAGGAAAAAGAAGAAGAGGTTTGTCACAATCAAACTGCTCAGGGGTGTACGTCAAACTTCCGACAGTAGGCCACGAACTGCTGCACCTTTGCACCCTCACTATGTCCAGTTCAATTCTGGAAGCAGTCAAGCCAAACTGTTTCTTCTCATTCCCTCTCAGTGTGACCGAATACAGACATATGTGCAGGTGAAAAGCATGTCAAGAAAGAAAGAAAGAAAGAAAGAAAGAAAGAACAAAGAAGAAAATAAGGTTTGTCACGGTGAAACTGCTCATGGGCGTATGTCAAAAGTAGAAAGTGGACAATGAGCTGCTGCACCATCTAAATGTCCAATTTCATTCTGGAAACAACAAGCAAGTCAAAATGTCTCTCAGACCTGTGAAATTAGGTTTGTTACGGTGAAACTGCTCATGGGTGTACGTCAAAAGTAGAAAGTGGACAATGAGCTGCTGCACCATCTCAATGTCCAATTTCATTCTGGAAACAACAAGCAAGTCAAAATGTCTCTCATTCCCTCTCTGCAAAATTGACTACAGACCTGTGTGCAGGTGAAAAGCACGTCAAGAAACAAACAAGCTCAGAAAAAAAATGAAGTTGGTCACATCCAAATTGCTCATGGGTATACATCAAATGGTGGAAGGTAGACCATGAACTGCTGCACCTTCACAATGTCCAGTTTAATTCTTGAATCAGTCAAAGGCAAAAGAAACAGAAAATATTCTGTGCATGAGCTTTAACACCGTTGTTCAACCACATCCGGTATTGTCTCTCACAGTCTTTCATTTCTGCAGGGGAGGGAGGGAGGGAAGGAGAGAGACAGAGAGAGTTATTTAGTTAGTTAGTTAGTGCTTTGAGCCCAGTCAACCACAAAGGGTTATATCAGGGCTAAGAGAGAGAGAGAGAGAGAGACAGAGACAGAGAGACAGAGAGAGAGACAGAGACAGCAACAGAGAGACAGAGAGAGAGACGAGAAAGTGAGTGAAAGGCTACAGAAGAAAAGAGGAGGACAAAAACCGAACTGAACCCCCCTCCCTCCCCCACTTCCATCCCCCCCCCCCCCCCCCCCCCCTCCAAACTTGACAAGATGACTGACCCAAAACCATTGACGTGGGCATCTCCCTTGCTGACGTCAATGTCGCCTGTCAGCATTTTGAAGGTGGTGGTCTTGCCAGCTCCGTTGACCCCCAGCAGACCAAAGCACTGACCGGCGGGCACGCCGACGCAGAGGTGGTCCACGGCCGCCATACGGCCTTTCTTTCCTGGTGACCAGTACACCTGAAAGTCAAAGCAGCCTTCAGATTGTTGCTGCTGCCTGCTGCGGCTTAGCTGACAGCCACCCACTTGTTCAGACAAGTCTCATGATTCATGCCTCTGCAGCTTAGCTGAAACAGAAAGCCACCCACTTGTTTGGACAAGTCTCACAATATCAAGTTGCTGCGGCTTAGCTGAGACAGAAAGCTACCCACTTGTTTGGACAAGTTTCACAATATCCTGCTGCTGCCACTTAGCTGAAACCACTCACTTGTTCAGACAAGTCCCATGATTCATGCCTCTGTGGCTTAGCTGAAATAGAAAGCCACCCACTTGTTTGGACAAGTCTCACAATATCATGTTGCTGCCACTTAGCTGAAAGCCACCCACTTGTTTGGACAAGTGTCATGATTCATGCCTCTATGGCTTAGCTGAAACAGAAAGCTACCCACTTGTTTGGACAAGTCTCATGATTCATGCCTCTATGGCTTAGCTGAAACAGAAAGCCACCCACTTGTTTGGACAAGTGTCATGATTCATGCCTCTATGGCTTAGCTGAAACAGAAAGCCACCCACTTGTTTGGACAAGTCTCATGATTCATGCCTCTGTGGCTTAGCTGAAACAGAAAGCCACCCACTTGTTTGGACAAGTCTCATGATTCATGCCTCTATGGCTTAGCTGAAACAGAAAGCCACCCACTTGTTTGGACAAGTGTCATGATTCATGCCTCTATGGCTTAGCTGAAACAGAAAGCCACCCACTTGTTTGGACAAGTCTCATGATTCATGCCTCTGTGGCTTAGCTGAAACAGAAAGCCACCCACTTGTTTGGACAAGTCTCATGATTCATGCCTCTATGGCTTAGCTGAAACAGAAAGCCACCCACTTGTTTGGACAAGTGTCATGATTCATGCCTCTATGGCTTAGCTGAAACAGAAAGCCACCCACTTGTTTGGACAAGTGTCATGATTCATGCCTGTATGGCTTAGCTGAAACAGAAAGCCACCCACTTGTTTGGACAAGTCTCATGATTCATGCCTGTAAGGCTTAGCTGAAACAGAAAGCCACCCACTTGTTTGGACAAGTCTCATGATTCATGCCTGTATGGCTTAGCTGAAACAGAAAGCCACCCACTTGTTTGGACAAGTCTCATGATTCATGCCTCTATGGCTTAGCTGAAACAGAAAGCCGCCCACTTGTTTGGACAAGTGTCACAATATCAAGTTGCTGCAGCTTAGCTGAAACAGAAAGCCATCACTTGTCTGGACAAGTCTCACACTATCATCCAGTTTTTAAAAGCTTTACTGAAACAAGAAATGAAATCCGGTTAACCATGACAGCTATGCTACAGCATGATGTTTAACTTAACAAAAATCCGAAAAGGTCTGCACAGAGAACAGATTTGTGAAAAAAGGGCACCAGTTGAAAACTGAAGCTGAAAGAATAGCAGAATCCTTCTGTAACAAACCCCTTTAACTCTTAACAAAGAAAGCAAGACAAAATTTAGTAAAAAAGGTATCTCCTGTGTTTCAGTGATGTGATGACAATATGGATTGTGACAAAACATTGCCTGAATAAAACACGTTACAAACACCAACACCCCCGCCCCACCAAATTCTTGAGAATCAAGTTATACCAGTCTATCAAATCAATGCACATTTCCTTCTCCGTTGCAGAACTCTGTACCAAATATCCCTCTTTTTTCTCCCTCTTCTTCCTTTTTTCAAACGTAACCTGCACAAATATATTTCTGAGAATATCCTTTCGTCACACATGGATGGATTTGTTTGAATCATGTTTGCCTAACAATGTTAGTGGTGTGTACATATATGTATATCCACGGAATAAATTTATTTCTGATGCTTCTGCACATTTGCAGATTTGTAACTGCATTAATCCTTTGCTTACTCAGGCATATAATATCTGTCCGTAGTGTAGTCATACTTATTTGTGTTTGTAGTGTAGCAAGGTCTGGCTGTTACATAGGCCCAAATGGACCTAATGCTACTATTCTTGTGCATAAAAGTTTCTGAGCTTGAGTTCATGCAGATCTTGTCCCAAGGTGACCCTGTGCGGCTGACAGGACGTTCAAATCCAAATACTAACGAACTCACACAGACCAATGATATCGCACCTTAGTCAGATATGCAGGCCAATAGTATCACACCTTAGTCAGATATACAGACCAATAATATCACACCTTAGATATACAGACCAATGATACCACATCTTCAGATATACAGATCAATGATACCATGCCTTTGATATACAGACCAATAATATACCTTAGATATACAGACCAATAATATCACACCTTAGATATACAGACCAATGATACCACACCTTAGATATACAGACCAATAATATACCTTAGATATACAGACCAATAATATCACACCTTAGTCAGGTATACAGACCAATCATATCACACCTTAGTCACATATACAGACCAATAATGTCACACCTTAGTCAGGTTCTCAAGCCTCAAGACATCAGAGTCTGCGCTGCCAGACAGAACTCTTCGGCGTTCCCTTGCCACATCGATGTCTTCCTCGTTCTGGTCCCGGAACTTCGCCCTGGCCGATATGCATCTGAATCACAGAGAAGGAGCGTGAATTTCATTTCTAGTGGTAAGAATGGAAAAGGAAAAGGACCCAACCCCTTCCTGCACATGAGCAGGAATCATAGTCATTTAAAAAAAAAATGTACAAGTTTCTGACCTGGCTCCATCATGCGCGCATGCAAGCCCATGCGTGGACCCAGGCATGCACTGATACACATGCATGCACTCTGGGGCCTCATGCCGTTTCAGATTAGTGCATGTTGTTACTAATAAAAATAAACAGCGCCAAAATGGCTATGTTTGCAAGATGTTGGCATATATGTGTAAATAGTCAGTCTGCTTGTGTGTGTGTGTGTGTGTGTGTGTGTGTGTGTGTGTGTGTGTGTGTGTGTGTGTGTGTGTGTGTGTGTGTGTGTGTGTGTGAGAGAGTGTGTGTGTGTGTGTGTGTGTGTGTGTGTGTGTGTGTGTGTGTGTGTGTGTGTGTGTGTGAGAGAGAGAGTGTGTGTGTGTGTGTGTGTGTGTGTGTGTGTGTGTGTGTGTGTGTGTGCAGTTTCTATGGACAAGATTCTGCGCATTATACATAATTTAATTATTATCATCATGTGCATGTACAGCATGTATGAGTGGATAACACGCTGCCTGGTGGAGATGTAGGGTGGAGGCAAAGAGATAAACTGGTTCATGCCAAGCGTGCTGAGGATATAGAAGATACCGCTTGTATCGAAACTCTTCAGATATTTTCTGCCTCCACTGACCTCCACTTGATGAAGAACTTGTACTCGATGAGGATGTTGAGGAGGAAGAAAAAGATGCCCAGCATGAAGAGAGCAAACATGTTGCGGCCCACAATCTTCCACTCAAAGATGTCGTACACCAGCTTCTCGCCTGGACATGCAAGCAGCACATACCAATGCTTAGCTTCTTTTTTATGCTTCCCTTCCCCCCCCCCCCCCACTCCAAATCTTAACCATTCACAGTTCTCCAGACCAATGACACTGAATTAAGAATAACCTTCAGCAGCACCACCATCATAATCGTCACCATCAACATATTACCACCACCATCATCATCATCATTATGATATCATACCCACCACCACCACCGCAACCATCTTCAACACCATCCATCATCAGCATCTCCAACACCATCACTGTCTTCCTTTACCACCATCACCACCACTGCAATCACTACTGCCACAATACTCTCCACCATCATCCATCAGTTTTCTCATCATCTTCATCCTTTTTATTACCATCATCACCAACACCTCCCAACATCATCTTCCCTTATCACCACCACCATCATCACCATTAACATCATTATCACCACCACCATCATCACCACTAACATTATCACCACCACCATCATCACCACAACCACAACCATCATCTCTTCCACCATAATCATCACTAACATTATCATCTCCATCATCATCACTGCCACTAACATTAACACCACCACACCACCACCACCACCATCATCATCACCACCATCATCACCATCACTAACATTAACACCACCACCACCATCATCATCACCACCATCATCACCACTACTAACATTAACACCACCACACCACCACCATCATCACCACCACTAACATTAACACCACCAGCACCACCATCATTACCACCATCACTAACATTAACACCACCACCATCATCACCATCACTAACATTAACACCACCACACCACCACCAGTCTTCTTCCCACCAAAGCAAAGCCTTAAGCATCAGGCAGCTGTTGTTATTTTCCCAGTTGTTTGACACAAAGGGAGGACTGACCATCACAAAGGGAGAGGACTGACCGTCACAAAGGGAGACAAAGGGAGAGGACTGACCATAACAAAAGGAGACAAAGGGAGAGGACTGACCATAACAAAAGGAGACAAAGGGAGAGGACTGACCATAACAAAAGGAGACAAAGGGAGAGGACTGACCATAACAAAAGGAGACAAAGGGAGAGGACTGACCATAACAAAGTGAGAGGACTGACCGTCACAAAGGGACAGGACTGACTACTGTCACGAAGGGACAGGACTGACCATCACAAAGGGAGAGGACTGACTGTCACAAAGGGAGAGGACTGACCATATCTGCTGATGAGGTCGGCCTGCAGCTGGTAGGAGGCCATGTCGATCAGCCCGCGTCCCAGGCAGTAGTGGGGCAAGATGAGGAACACTTGCTTCAGGATGTTGTTGATTTCCTCCAGTTCCTGAGCACATAGTCCCAGAATACACCATCTTTATTTGTCTACATGGATAGACACAGAAATTTGCCCACTGACCGCACACAACATAATACGTAAATGTACACAGTAACAGTGAAACTTTTGTTGACACAGAAAACTGTCCACTGACTGCCTACAATTACAGCACATTACGTAAATATACACATTATAGTGAAACTTTTGTTGACACAGAAAACTGTCCATTGACTGCATACAATTACAGCACATTACGTAAACATACACATTATAGTGAAACTTTTGTGGACGCAGAAATCTGCCTACTGACTGTGTAAAATTACAACATAATACACAAATAAACACAATATAGAGAAACTTTTGTGGACACACAACTCTGCCTACTGAGTGCGTAAAATTACAAGACAATATGTAAACATACACAAAAGATAGCAAAACAACGTTTCAGTCATTGTGCGCGTCACCCACACTAGGTGGTGAAGCTGTCCTGCAGAGCAACACCTGATGAAACAAGGGTTTGTCACCTTGTGTGGCAAATCACCCCCCAATGCTTCCCCGTCCCCCCCCCCACCCCACTCCACCCCACGCCCACTGTGTGATCTACAGTATCTGCAAAGTTTTCCAGGACTACCACGAGAGCAGCATGTTCGCTGTCGGCACTCACAGGATCATCTCGCTGCAGGAGCTCCAGGATGAAGGTGGAGATGGTGGACACCGTGCCGAGGAATGTGTTGACGCACGACAGCGCCACAAATGCCGAGCTGGGCACCGAGAAGAGGCGGGAGAACGGGTACATCATTGGGGTGATGGCCCAGCTGGTAACAAACAAAACAATAATGATAATAACAGTGATAATGGCTGTTTATCATGCACTCACTGACACCCTGAGCACTTACATGACATATATTAACCTCAACAATATTCTCTCTCTCTCTCACTCCCTGTATATCTTTCACTCAGCTCTGTCTCTTCTCTCTCTCCCTCTCTCTCTCATCTCTCTCTCTCTCTCTCCACACACACACACACACACACACACACACACACACACACACACACACACACACACACACACACACACACACACAGAGAGAGAGTAAAGTCCTACCAATACAATTTACATCATAATAATCATAATCATGGTAATGTACATTTACCATGTGCTCATCAACACCATGAGTGCTCATATAATACATATCAACTTAAACAATATTCTACACACATGCAGAGCAAAGTCCTACTAACACAATTTACATAATAACAACAACAACAACAACAACAACAATAATAGTAATGTACATTTACCATGCGCTTGAGAATTCACATGATACATATTAACTTAAACAATATTCTACACACATGCAGAGCAAAGTCCTATTAATACAATTGACATAATAATAGTAATAATGTACATTTATCATGCGCTCAATGTTGCCCTGAGCACTCACACCAACACATATTAATTTCAACAATATTCTAGGTATGCGCAGAGCACAGTCCTACTAATGAAATTTATGTAAAGTATTATTGAAAAAAATGAACTAAAAAAAATGCAAGCGCAATAAATTAAAACCATTTACACACACACACACACATATACATATGCAGGCACACATGTACACACGCATGTACAACACACACGCACGCACGCACACATAAATGCACAACACACACACACACAGACACACCAGCCCCACCCCCACCCCCAGCACACACACACATTCTCATACCATTTGCTGATGGTGATCTGTCAGTGCTAAAAATGGCTATTGTCAACTGGTCATCAGGAAGCCACATCACCAACACCCAGCCCGCTCACTCATACAGGGGCCACATGACTACCACATGACCACCACCCTGTCCACTTACCCGTACAGGAAGAGCAGGGCCACAAGGCATGGCGCATTTTTCGCTGACACGTAGGCATCCTTGCCAAATGCCAGGAAAATGAAGATGCACAATACGGCTGGGATCATGTAGTTTAACTGCAGAAAGAACAAAGCAGAGTAAGCAAGCTATGAAGTCTGTGCACACAGGCCAAGGAACTGGTGTTATGCATGCCCATGCATATGGGTGAATTAACCGGTGATTAAAACCATTTACTCACATGCGTGCACGCACACACACACACACACACACACACACACACACACACACACACACAATCTCTCTCTCTTTCTGTCTCTCACACACACACACACACACAATCTCTCTCTCTCTCTCTCTCTCTCACACACACACACACACACACATCCCTCTCTCTCTCTCTCTCTCACACACACACACACACACACACACACACACACACACACACACACACACACACACACACACACACACACACACATCCCTCTCTCTCTCACACACACAGCGATGTGGTATGATGAGAGCCGCTGTTTAATTGATTCTTAACACCCAGTCAACCATGACGCCTATATCAGAGTGGAACACACATTGTCAGAACTTAGAGCTCAGGAGCTGTGTGAAAGTCGAGGTGGCCGTCCTGGGCTCCCCGTCACTAACAGTCCTTATGGCCTCTGTGGACGTAAAGCAACACTGAACTGAACTGAGGTGAACTGGTCAGAACGGAGGCATACCATGTCCCAGAGGAAGGTGGTGAGCCAGTAGATGAAGGGGTTGACGCCACTGACAAACTGCAGGTGCTTGCTGTTGGACACCCGCTCCTCAATCAGGAAGAGCACGAAGCTGGCCGGCACGAAGGACATGGCGAAGATCACGCAGATGGCCACAAGCACGTCCACAGCGCTGTTGTAACTGCAGGCAGCAGAAAAAAACACATGCACAGTGAATTTGCTGCTGCTGCTGCTGCTATTAATGCTGATGGCAGTGATGCAGGTGGAGGTAACTCAGAACTGCACAAAAACCTACAGCGCCAACGGACAGATGTGTGGAGATATGGGGTGCCCCTTCAGCGGAGTAACCAATTATGGGGTGCCCCTTCAGCGGAGTAACCAATTATGGCAGAGTTCGGAAGGAAGGTGCCGGAAAATGAGGCATGGAGTGTGAAATAAACCCACGCTCACAGTATCTCCTTGTTGAGTGCTATACAATGGCTGCTCTAAACGCCAGTCATCAGTGCTATAATAATGATATCCATCATACTGATCCACACACAGCAATGACAACAAAGCAGTCACCCTCCAGGACAGGTAGACCCACACTCACAGCGTCTCCTTGTTGAGTGACATACAATGACTGTACTGAATGCTAGGAAGCTATCCATCATACTGATCCACACTTAGCAATGACCACAAAAAAAGGAGTCAGCAGCACCATTGACACTCAAATACAGATAAGAGTACTCTTTAAAAAAACTAGTCTTTGAAAAACAAACAAAAAAAACCAGCAAAAGTTACAGTATTTAAAAAAAAAATCTTTTCTGTCTCATTTTGTTCTCAGCAAAAATAGTCTGAGAAGAATTTCAATATAGCTTCCAGAAAAATGGCGAATGTCCGTACTTTGCAGTGCAAATACAAGCCTCACTTTGAATTCTCTGAGAATTCAGTGCTGGGACTATACAAAGTGCAATACAGAAACTGACACTACGGCAGTGAGAGACTGCAAGACTTAAATGTGTGCCACAGAAAACCCAGAACTGGGCATGTGCCAGGCTCAAAAACAAATGAACTACAAAACATATATAGAATATTTATGATCATGTTCTGTTGGAAACATTCTTATTTTCATATACTGAAAATTTAGGCATACAAAACACGCCAAATCGTATGAGTAAACAGGCTTAAGTCACCCTCCAGGACCAGTTGTACTGTTGAATATGTTCTCTTTTTTGTATGCTGAAAATCTAGGCATACAAAACATGCCAGATCGTAAAAATAAACAGGACTGAGTCACCCTTGAGTACAAATAAACAGGACCGAGTCACCCTTGAGTATAAATAAACAGGACTGAGTCACCCTTGAGCATAAATAAACAGGATTGGGTCACCCTTGATTATAAATAAATAGGACTGAGTCACCTTTGAGCATAAATAAACAGGATTGAGTCACCCTTGAGTATAAA
The DNA here is from genome assembly GCA_963584105.1 of Alviniconcha strummeri. Classification (NCBI taxonomy): domain Eukaryota; kingdom Metazoa; phylum Mollusca; class Gastropoda; family Provannidae; genus Alviniconcha; species Alviniconcha strummeri. Next base: position 3,601,325 of record OY757545.1, on the reverse strand, counting down.
TAAACAGGATTGGGTCACCCTTGATCATAAATAAACAGGACTGAGTCACCCTTGAGCATAAATAAACAGGATTGAGTCACCCTTGAGTATAAATAAACAGGACTGAGTCACCTTTGAGCATAAATAAACAGGACTGAGTCACCCTTGAGCATAAATAAACAGGACTGAGTCACCCTTGAGTATAAATAAACAGGATCGAGTCACCCTTGAGTATAAATAAACAGGATTGAGTCATCCTCCAGGACCAGTTGGCCCACACTCACAGTGACTCTTCGTCGAGCTGTTGTTGGGTGAAGTTCATGGGGTGGTTGATGGTGACGATGCCGTAGCGTGAGCGGTTGGCGGCAGGCATGTAGCTGCGCAGGATGATGTTGTTCAGGGAGTTCATGTAGGCCACGATGGCGATCCACCCTTTGTTGTTGAACCACACCTGCAATCACCACCACCCAGGGTCAGTTTGGGGAGAAACCAACAGTAGCATGGGAAAAAAGGTTAAAGGAAAAAAGGCAGCACATCATAATAGTACCACTGTGTTTGTGTGTGTGTGTGTGTGTGTGTGTGTGTGTGTGTGGTGTGCCCACGTGTGTGTGTGTGTGTGTGTGTGTGTGTGTGTGTGTGTGTGTGTGTGTGTGTGTGTGTGTGTGTGCATACGTGTGCGTGTGTGTGTGTGTGTGTACATGTGTGTGCACACACGCACGCATGTGTGTGCGTGTGTGCAGACATGATCCACTCTGTGTGTGTGTACGTGTGTATGTGTGCGTGCGTGCATGCGTGCATGTGTGTGTGCATGTGTGTGTGTGTGTGTGTGCATGCATACAGACATGATCCACTGTGTGTGTTTGTGTGTGTGTGTGTGTGTGTGTGTGTGTGTGTGTGTGTGTGTGTGTGTGTGTGTGTGTGTGTGTGTGTGCTTCATTACGCTTTGGATCTATACAGGTCAACACTTATTTCATTCTAACATCTTTTTCTTTTTTGTTGTCTCTGCAACCCATTCCATATGTTTGCATAATTAGTTGTAAAGCATTGCAAGGTGCCAGAAGCACCTATAAATTCCCTTATTATTATTGACCTGCCTATAACCCCCCACCCCCGCCCCCTCCCCCCACCCCCATATTAAAATGTCGCTAACACAGCTAGCAATCTGACACCTGATCAGACAGCCCCACACAAACCTACTTTGGCATTGTCCTGTGTGATGGCAAACTCCAGGAATTCCTCCAGGTCTGAGGTGAACTGCTGTGGCACAACGGATGTGCCATTGTTGAAAGCGGTTGACAGGTCGTCGATTGCCCTGGCCAGCTGTGTGGCATTTAACTGTGACAACCGGTTTTCCTCTCCAAAGGAGAAGCCGCCAAACCTGCAACAAATTAAAGTAGATAATAATAATAATAGTAACAATATGGGATGTATGTTAAACACTTTTTTTTCTTTATATGTATGTATTACGTTGAATTACCAGATGTTTAATTTGAATTTTATTCATTTGCATGTTGCACTGACGGTATGTTCCAAAGCAAATTTCCTTTCAAGGACAATAAAGTATTATCTTATGTGTGGGATGTGTTGTTAAACCAGTAGATTTTAGGGGACATCAGATTCTAAAATATCAGTTTCGACAGATATTCACAAATGTTATCAAAACACACACACACACACACACACACACACACACACACACCACTCTAGAAAGCACTCAAATGATCCAGTTTTGTGCCTTTCTCCCTTCTCAAGAATGATCCCTGCCACTCCTCAGCTGATGGAAATTCCATTCACTGATGGACAAATCTGATGCAGTTTACTGGCCAGTAATTTCACTGTCAGAAAATGCACTTGACAAGCACTTGAACACGTGTCCGTAATACCAAACGAAACAAAACATGGAGTGACGCTGCCGGCACAATAATGCTGACCTTCTCATCATGTACTTCTTCATGGTCTTGACCAGCCAGTCGCTGATGTTGCGCCCCGTGACGTTGTAGAGGATGTCATTGACGGGGATGTAGCGCTGGGCCGGCTCAGGTCCTCCGGCACCTGGGACACAGTCAGCCAACAACACGTACACCACCAGCAAGTCTTAAAGGAGACACAGGGAAAACTAACAGGTTTTGAGGATGAAGAGAAATGAAAGACAGGAAGAGAGAGTAAAAAAAAGAGGAAGACAAAAAGATGAAACATTTTGGGTAATTTACAGAGAGAGTGGGAGAAGGGGAGAGATAAAATTAAGCTTAAGAAAATAACAACAAACAAGAAAAGGGAGAGAGACAGAGAGAGTTGAAGACAGCACAGAGAGGAGAGAGAGAGAGAGAGTTGGAGACAGCACAGAGAGGAGAGAGAGAGAGAGAGTTGGAGACAGCACAGAGAGGAGAGAGAGAGAGAGAGTTGGAGACAGCACAGAGAGGAGAGAGAGAGAGAGAGTTGGAGACAGCACAGAGAGGAGAGAGAGAGAGAGAGTTGGAGACAGCACAGAGAGGAGAGAGACAGAGAGAGTTGGAGACAGCACAGAGAGGAGAGAGACAGAGAGAGTTGGAGACAGCACAGAGAGGAGAGAGACAGAGAGAGTTGGAGACAGCACAGAGAGGAGAGAGAGAGAGAGAGTTGGAGACAGCACAGAGAGGAGAGAGACAGAGAGAGTTGGAGACAGCACAGAGAGGAGAGAGACAGAGAGAGTTGGAGACAGCACAGAGAGGAGAGAGAGAGAGAGAGTTGGAGACAGCACAGAGAGGAGAGAGACAGAGAGAGAGTTGGAGACAGCACAGAGAGGAGAGAGACAGAGAGAGTTGGAGACAGCACAGAGAGGAGAGAGACAGAGAGAGTTGGAGACAGCACAGAGAGGAGAGAGAGAGAGAGAGAGAGAGAGCAGAGAGAAAGGGGGGACTGGAGGGAGAGAATGGGAAGAAGATCACAAAGAGAAGGAGAGTGGGAGAGGCAAAGACAGAGAGGGAGAAAGACAGTGACAGAGAGAAAGAGAAAGAGATAGGAGGAGGAGTGAGAGCAAAGAGAGAGAGAGACAGGCAGACAGACAGACAGAGAGACAGACAGAGAGAGAGAGAGACAGACAGACAGACAGAGTGAGGGAGGGAGGGAGGGAGAGAAAGAAAGAAATGTACTGACAGACTGATCAAGAAAAGCAATGACAGGCAAATAAAGAATAAGCGACAACTAGACCACAGGGAAGTTTCATTCAAGGAAATTAAACCAGAAAATCTGGCAGAAACTGCTGGCATGGACAGGAGGAGTTGAAAGCTACACCAGTGGAGTCTCTCCACTCAGGAATGGCCAAAGACAAGAAAACATACCGCTCGGACATCGCTGGAATCCGGAAGCGCAGGAGCAGGAGGGAGAGTCGATGGTGGTGTTGCCCGTGGTGTACGGCTGACGGGAGAAACTGGAACTG
>OY757545.1:3585431-3592931 GCA_963584105.1 Alviniconcha strummeri | reverse complement strand
GAATGCCCAAGTGTCTGTGGAATGCCTGGAATGTCTGAGTGTCTGTGGAATGTCTGGAATGTCTGAGTGTCTGTGGAATGCCTGGAATGTCTGAGTGTCTGTGGAATGCCCGGAATGTCTGAGTGTCTGTGGAATGTCTGGAATGTCTCAAGTGGAACCTTCTCAGGACATGACATCCTAAACTTTATAAATACCCATTACCGATGCTTAGCAGCTGATGAAACGACCACACACATAAAGATTTAGTCACAAAACAAACAAAAACCTTTTTCAACATGTAACACAATATCTTCAACAACAGTCAAAAGTTTACATTAAAAACAAACAAAACAGCAACAGTTGACCAGAACAGTAAACCCAGGCAATCAGTGAGTCTGAAAACAAGACCCAACACATGAACTGCCAACAAATGTGGAATTCAGGCATGAGAAGAAAAAGAAGTCAGTTCAGTGAAAACACTTGCTCACGCTCCACACACTCAGAGCAGGGTTTGTAGTGCACGCACTGGACAAAACGAAATCGGAGACCTGGATGCACAGGACACATCAACATGAAACGAAAGCCATAGCTGACAGGAAACACAGAGACAACAGAAAGTGAAAAGGATAGGAAACACAGAGACAGCACAAAGTGGCAGCTCTAACTGTACAGGGCAGAGACAACAGAAAGTGACAGCTCTAGCTGTACAGGACAGACAACACAGAGACAACAGAAAGTGACAGCTCTAACTGTACAGGACAGACAACACAGAGACAACAGAAAGTGACAGCTCTAACTGTACAGGATAGGAAACACAGAGACAACAGAAAGTGACAGCTCTAGCTGTACAGGACAGACAACACAGAGACAACAGAAAGTGACAGCTCTAGCTGTAGAGAGCAGGAAACACAGAGACAACAGAAAGTGACAGCTCTAGCTGTAGAGAGCAGGAAACACAGAGACAACAGAAAATGATAGCTCCAGCTGTATAGGAACATTAACATGTGCACATGTAACTGTTTGTTAAATGTTTTGTCTGTGAATCTGAGTAGTCAGCTGCATGTATATTTAAACTGGAGGCAAAATACAGCATACGCACATATTTCAGCATGAAAGCAGTCAGCAAAAAACCCGTAAAAAGATTGATATTTTCACCTTTTAAACACTGACAGAAAAGCAAAATATCACTCACACATAATCACAACATGTAAGACTGAACACAGGGAGTGGTGATCTGCAAATGATAACCATGTTGCATAGAGAAGGCAGTGGGAGGAGTGTGCCGTGGGAAAAGGTGGGGGTAGGGGTGGTGGTGCAAATTCAGGTCAACAATGACACTTGCGGCAGCTCCCGCCAATGAGACCTGATGGTACGTACCTCTCAGGAGAGAAATCTGATAAAATAAAGACCAGTTGGTAGACAGGAACGTTTAAATCACCACATGAAGCATAGCACAGTCTTTGACTGGTGAACACAGACAATGGTGGCTGAGTGTAGTCCACGCGTGGCAAACAAAGACTATACCTGGTGAATATAGTTTATTGCTGGCAATCATATTCTACACCTAGTGGACAGACTATACCTGGTGAACACAGTCTATGGCTGGAGAGCACAGCTGGTCTACAGATGGCAAATGTAGACTATACCTGGTGAACATAGACTATACCTGGCAAACACAGACTACACCTGGCGAAGATAGTCTACAGCTGACAAACATAGTCTATGGCTGGTGGACAACACAGGCAACACAAAGAACAGTCTACAGATGGCGAATGTAGACTAGACCTGGCAAACATGGACTATACCTGGTGAACATAGACTACACCTAGCAAACACAGTCTACACCTGGCGAACATAGCCTATGGCTGGCAGACAGCCTATGGTTGGCGGACATAGCCTACACCAAGCAAACATAGGCTATCCCTGGCGAACATAGTCTATGGCTGGCAAACAGTCTATGGTTGGTGGACATAGCCTACACCTAGCAACATAGGCTATCCCTGGCAAACGTAGTTGTGTGGGAGGCAAAACAGGGCAAGCAGTTTCTTTCTGGGTCCAACCAGTGACAACAGGCTTTGGATCACAACATCAAATCTACCTGTTGCCGACAGGCATGGGATCACAACATCAAATCTACCTGTTGCCGACAGGCACGGGATCACAACATCAAACCTACCTGTTGCTGACAGGTATGGGATCACAACATCAAATCTACCTGTTGCCGACAGGCATGGGATCACATCATATTTACCTGTTGCCGACAGGCACAGGATCACAACATCAAATCTACCTGTTGCTGACAGGCATGGGATCACAACATCAAATCTACCTGTTGCTGACAAGCACAGGATCACAACATCAAATCTACATGTTGTCGGCCGGCATGTGATCACAACATCAAATCTACCTGTTGCCGACAGGCACAGGATCACAACATCAAATCTACCTGTTGCCGAGCCATGGGGAGGGGAAACTGAACTTCCATGACCTGTTTCAAGTTGCCAGTGTCAAGACGTTAAGAACTTCACTGCCACTTAACAGATACATCTTTTGTTAAAGGCTCCTGCGAAGCAATGCTTCGGGCTGGGGGTGGGGGTTGAAAGTCGTAAAAGTGAGTAACTTCATAAAGGTGGATTTAGCTGCTTACAAAACTCAAAAGATGATGTTTTATCGCGAAACAGCTTTCGATGACTTGCTATGCTATTTAGAACCAAAGTCACTTCATGCAGGAAGCACGTGTCTATTTACCTTCCAGTAGGCTCTGTTGCACTGGAAATAAAACATTTCCCCCGTTTACTTCTTTTGAAGTGTTTGACAGCACAAATAAAAGCCTCGAAAAAACACACACGGTAGAGTAACTCAACACAAACACCTACGGATCAGAATTTTCCATTGACTTTGAAACCTTCTTGGGTAAACCTGAACTGAAACCAAAGTGTCTGTTGATGGTGGTCACGTAAATAGTGATGCCATAATCCAGCCTCACTCTCTCCAACGGCAACTTTGCATCTGACACAGAAAATGGTATCTTCCCCCAAAAACATGCCAGATACAATTTGTGTCCAATCCGGATCGGCTCAGAAGCCAGAAGTGGGCCAGATGATTCTTGCACACTGGCTTGCTTCTGGAACGGATCTGTTTGGCCCAAACCTGACACAATCAGCTAGAACAAATCAGATCCAGGCTGGTTTTGCGCCACATGATCAGGGCCGTCTGTGGAAGAATGCAACCATGTCTAAACGTGGGAAACTGGTAGTGGGCCAGTTGCAATCTGCTAGAACCAGGTCTGATGATTCTTGCACACCAGTTTGCTTCTGGACCAGATGTGTTTGGCAAAACCCTGACCAGGCCATCCAGATCGGATCTGGGCCGTTTTTGCACAATATGATCCAGGCCTTCTTTGAAAGAACAGAACCAAAGCAGACACAGGAAGTCGGGTCCGGCATATATGATCCGGTCTGAATCTGCCTGCACACTGACTGTAATGACCATAACTGGCTGTAACCAAAACGCTTCTGAATCAGATCCGGCATGTTTACTGGGTTAGGTCAAAAGGGTATATTCTACACTACCAGGTTAATGTACCTTCCCCATAAAAGAATTATGTATGGAGGTAATTAAGCTTGTACGGATCAGAAGGACTCAAAAGCACCTACCACTGTCATCAAGATCTCCCAGTAGCTCTTGTGTGTCAACACGACCAGTGTCGAAGAGGCCTCCGCGCACTTTGCTGCGAAAACTCAGGCGAGACACAGGACGCGGGTAACGACCATCTGAGTAAGGGAAAACAAAAAAGGTGGTCAATTGTTTGATACTGAGGATAGCCACACACGTGAACATTGTCAGGTGATCAGTTATTATGACAACTGCATGTTTGATTTTAATCATAGCCAAACAGGTAAGCATTGCAGAGCGATTAATTATTATGACAACTGCATGTTTGATTCTGAAGACAGCCCAAAATGTCAACAAGTGAACATGGTAAAGTGCTCAATATTATGACACTCCTCTAAGACTGCATGAGAGAGAGAGAGAGAGAGAGAGAGAGAGAGAGAGAGAGAGAGAGAGAGAGAGAGAGAGAGAGAGACAGAGACAGAGACAGAGACAGAGAGACAGAGAGAGAGAGAGAGAGAGAGAGAGAGAGAGAGAGAGAGAAAGAGACAGACAGACAGACAGACAGACAGTGACAAGGAGACAGACACGTAGAGAGAGAAAGAGCATAGGTGCTTCAGTTTTGGAGGTCAATACTGAACATCTAAATAACTCATGCCTCAAACACACACACACACACACACACACACACACACACACACACACACACACACACACACACACACACAAACCCAGAGTTATTTTTCCAATATCTATATGATGCAGAAGAAAGTGCATCCATGAAGGGTGCAGGAAGGGATTGGGAGGGGTTAAGAGAAAAACAGTGAAAGAGAGAAACACACAGGCAAAGCGACCAACAGCAAGAGCAAGAAGACTTGAGCCTGGGTGGGTGTGTCTGCCTGTGTGAGTGTGTTTGTGCATATGGATGGGTGCATCCATGCACAACCTACTTTCTGATATGTCTTCCAGTTTCTTGCGCTTGCCCTCATCATCAAGATCGTCATTCTCCTCTGTCACTCTCAGGAAAACCTGCCAAGTCAATACAGAGTGCATTCAACAGAAGGGTCAAGCTGAAGACTGCCAATTTTGTCTCTTTCAAATCGTAATCTGCTAGGAACATCTCAGCAAGGCTTCCCTGAAACGCTCTGAGAGAGAGAGAGAGAGAGAGAGAGAGAGAGAGAGAGAGAGAGAGAGAGAGAGAGAGAGAGAGAGAGAGAGAGAGAGAGACAGACAGACAGACAGACAGACAGACAGACAGACAGACAGACAGACAGACAGACAGACACAGACAGAGACAGAGAGACAGAGAAAGACAGAGACAGAGACAGAGGTGGAGAAACAGACTGACAGAGACAGTCTGTTTCCAAACCTACCAATACACTGTTATTATTATTACCAATTGCTTTTATGCAGCACTTATTCTCTGCTCTTGAACAGACTCAATGTGCTCGTATCGCATGTGATTCTGAATGACTGACTGTAGCTTTTTCAAAGGTTTTTTCTTTTTTTTGATTCACCAAAGTGGTGTACTGACTATTATTTGGTTGATGTATGGCTGGTGCCACATGAAACTGCTGCCATCTCTGCACAAGTTCTGTGTACACCATACAACCATGCACCAGTTCACAGCACCACTTCATTCAAAGCCATATAGGTAGGGTGCATGTGTGTTTAGCTGTAACCTGCCACCTGCACTTTTGGCGGAATGACCAGGATCTTTTACTTGCTACTGTAGTAACACAGGGGTGTAACAGCTATTGAATTAAAAGTCAGCATGGAAAGTTGACCCTGAGAAGAAAATTATCCCGCCACTTCTGCAGGGGACTTGAACTTGTAACCTTTTAATCACAAGTCGGGCACTCTAAGCACTGAGCTATCTCCACTCTCAAACTGACCAAACAGATGAGCTGACTTGAATTGACAAAGAGGTCATTCAAATACACATTCCTGCTCCTCCTTACCCCCGGTCTCAATTCACTTTGCAGCAAGAGCATATAATAGGAGCAGTGGGGAATATAATCCTGAAAAAATATATGAACGCTATCACAGTATCAGAGACATTGTCAGTGGACACCTGATCTGCACCGATCTCATCAGTCCAAGGCGGGTGTCAGAGTATCCTGTCACCAGAAACGTGACACGAAATCTCACCTTTTCCAGGCACTACAACCAGATGCCTGACGAAAGATTTTACCACTGTCAGACTAACATCAGAGTCACCACAACTGGACACTTAGTATGAAATCTTTTCCTCTGCCAGACTGGTGTCAGACACTGGAAATAGATATCTGGCAAAAAAACTTACTTGTATCAGACACACAACAACTAGACACCTGACCCAAAATCTCACCTCTGTCAGACACACTGTAACTAGACACCTGACCCAAAATCTCACCTCTGTCAGACTGGCATCAGACACTGAAGACACCTTACAACAAAATCTCACCATTGTCAGACACACTGTAACTAGACACCTGACCCAAAATCTCACCTCTGTCAGACACGCTGTAAATGTAGACACACAACACCAAATCTCACCACTGTCACACTGGCATCAGAGACACTGTAACTAGACACCTGACCTAAAATCTCACCTCCATCAGACACAATGTAACTAGACACCTGACACAAAATCTTACTGCAGTCAGACACACTGTAAATATAGACACATGACACCAAACTGCACCTATGTCAGACACACTGTAAATATTGTCAGACGTACTGTAAATATAGACACCTGACAAAATCTCACCACTGTCAGACTGGCACCAGACACTAAACAGACATAACAAAATCTTGCCTCTGTCAGACACACTGTAACTAGACACCTGACACAAAATCTCACCTGTCAGGCATGCTGTAACCAGACACCTGACACAAAATCTCACCTGTCAGGCACACTGTAACCAGACACCTGACACAAAATACACATGGCTGTTATACATGACCAACTGCAACATTTTGTCTCTTTGTTAATGCACTGCACAAATGACGACACCAAGACAAATTCCTGAGTACATTTAAGTGTCACTGGCAAATAAATATCCTGGTAAACCTCACCTCTTCCAGACTGGTGTCGGAGACCCCGTAACTGGAGATGCCGAGAACGTCGTGGACCTGCTCCAGCTCAGCAAACATGGCAGCCATCTGTCCTGACTTGGCGGCCGTCTCGGGCAGCTGGAAGCATACTTCCATGCTGTTGTCCTCCACCAGGCGAGCCTCAGGCACGAACTTCTCGATGAAAGCCTTCAGGCGGAACAGCGAGAACCCTGGGAAAATCCACAGTGATGAAGTTCTTCTTCCTGTTTCAATCGATCAGTCAGTCAAATGGTATTTTCATGGCACAAGTCCGTATGGTAAGTTCTAAGTGCCTTACAGAATGGTTTAATACTGTTGTAACACTAACAGAAAACACAGAAAACACACTCATGCATGCCCCTAAAATACTATACAAATATATAATAACAATACTAATACAACACTTCTATTATTCTAAGTGCATAGATGCACCCACACATACACACACAGGCACCCACACGCACATGCATACTGACTGCACAAAACTTAATTTATACACAACTTAAAACAGACAGCAAACAGACTTGAGATGGATGAAGACAGCAGCGAGGAATGGAAAACACAACAGGTCTGTAGTTTGGGGAAAATTCACCCACATGGCTAAGATATGCGGGGAAGACAGCCAAAGTTATCTCAGACTTTGAGAAACGGGCATTACCAGGAATCATGCAGTCCGCACCCAAAGCGGCAGCAGGCCCGTCATCAGAACCGTTGCTGTCCTCATAGCCCTCGTCGTCAAACGCTGGCTGTCAACACAATGTGGCGACAACAATTAAATCAACTGCAAATGAACCCAAAAACTGGAACAGGATGTTAAAAAACTAATACAAA